>VZRW01012087.1:1112133-1131564 GCA_013398125.1 Aegotheles bennettii
TGTGCCCAACCTCTGCAAGGGGAGAAATGAACACGAGACCCCAGATCAATTGCTGGCTCTCTGCAAGGAGCTAATGGGTCCCATTAGCTGGTGGTTTCGATCTCCTCCGTGCCGCCGGAATGCTTAACGACCAACACCGCCGTCTCCTCGGCACCCTCCGCAATCCCATGGGCGCCACCATGCAGAGACACCGGAGCCAGACCCCACCCAGCCCCATGCCCCCGCGGCCCCCCACTCCGCATGCCATCCTGCCCTGCCCTGCAAGCATTGCCTGATCCACTGGGATCCACCAAAATTCCCCCATCCAGGCTCCAGGTATCATTCCTGGCAATTCCCCTCCATGGCTGGTGAGGACCAGGGCTGCCTATGCATAGTCGGCCGTCGCTTCATTGCCGCTCCACAGGGCTCGGCTGGCCCCGCGGGGCCACGCGGCACCGGGAAGCCCAGAGGGGAAGGTGGGGGAGATGCACCACAGGCCGTAGGAGGACGAGCGGAGGCGGTCAGGATCTGGCCTCATAGCTCTGCATGTTTCCAGCTGGGTGGATGTTCTCAGCCCATGGGTGAAGGACAGCTGAACTGCAGACCCACCTTCCCCCTCCCCACCCGCTCCCCTCCCAGATGATGCACAGATCCAGCCAGCCTCCCATCCTTGACATTTTCTTCCCTGGCTACAGACAGGCTCCCACCCTTTCTCTCCTTCCCCTTCCCTCTCTCAGCCCGGGTGGATCTGTCCCGGACCTTTTCTTGCTGCTGGACACTGCCCTGAAGCTCCCACACAAGGCACTGCCTCTGCCCAACCCCGAACATGCAGTATCCCCTCCCTGGGGAGCCACCAAGTGCCCTGATCCCAAGATCCAAGGCCAGTGTGAGCAGCCAGCTTGGCTCAGCAGCCCCAGAAGGCTGGGGGGAAGCCAGGGCACGGCAGCATCACCACCAGCAACCTTGCACCCCAGCTCCCACCACCCCCAGCAGCCCCAACACCACGACCAGCTCCATTCTATAAATCTTTCCAAACAGGGCAAATAGATTTTGGGGGGACAGAGGGACCCCCGCCACCGAGACAGCAATGGGGATGGCCCCCAAGAGGTGCCCCCCCCCAGCCGGAGCGTGCACAGCACTGGCTGGGTTGCAGACTCCTGTTTTTTCCAGCTCCCTGACGAGGTTTCCTGGAAGGGCCCGCGAGCAGCGTTAAAACACTTTCTTTTGGAGGAAAAAATGACTCTTCCCTGGCGGGGAGCCAGGCGGCTGACTCAGGGACGGAAGACGGCCCTAACGCGATAGTGTGAAATCAGAGCGTTCCTATCTGCCAGCAAAACACTTCCGAAAGGCAGCCCCAGGCTGGGGACAGCTTAACCAGTCCCATCCCGCTCTGCCCGCGCCCCAGCAGCTCCCGTGCCACTGCCCCCCCCCTCGCCGTAAAGCAGAGGGGGGCAATAACACCCAGCACATGTCCTACCAAGTCAGGGCTCCCTCCTCGCCACTCATTTCCCACTCTCAAACCCCCACCAGCAGCATCCCAAGGAGGCAGCTGAACCCCCACATTCCCCCCCCTCCTTGGCTTCAAGCTGCCCCAGGACTCTGCAGCAGGGTCCTCTCCGGGCACTTGGTGAGGGAAAGGATGAGGACAGAGTCCACGATTTCTCCTGGAGACTCAGAGTTCCTTCATCCAGATGGTGTAGCCAGGAACCAACAGTGTTTTGACCCCATAACAACTCCTGTACAGGGGAAAAGGGGGAGAGAGGGAGGGAATCCCTTCCCATGAAGGAAGAAAGGAAAAAGTAGCCTGTCCAGGGGCAGTGCCAATGCCAGAGAGGCTGAGACATTGCATGGAGCTGGGCGGTCACCCAGCCCTCCTATCTGATGGCACCAATGGGTACTGGCCGGTCCCGGGAAACAGGGCAAGAGCCAGGGTGGGGGCTGGGATAAATAGGGCAGAGGGATAAAAAGGAAAAGGGAATAAATAAATACAAATGAAAGCACGTGGCGCCAAGGGAGAAAACAGCTAGGAAAGGCTTTAATTAGACTGTGGGTTGGGCACTGACCCATGGCTAGGAGAAACATCTCGAAAGCAGGGTCAGGATGGGGCACAATGAGGTTCACAGCAGAGCCAGAAAGCCCCGAGTGCTCCATCCCACCTTCTGTGGACCCTCCAAACATGGAAGGTCTGGTGGACTCCACACCAGGAGTGGCACCAGAGTAGCAAGCAAGGGGCCGTGACACCTCCACCATCAGTCAGGCCCTCATCCCACAGCTGCTCTGCCCCACACCTGACTGTCCCCTCTGTCCTTGTCCCCACACATCTCCTGGGTTCTGATGCCAAGAGCCAAATACTGCCATTCCCCACCACTTCCAGGCCCACCCCCCAGGCCACACTATGACTGACGTGGCTGTCCGTCACTTATCACCTGAGAAGCTGAATAAACCCCCCAAAAAAAGACCAAGGGAAGGGGGGACAGGCTGCCCCAGCCGAAGCCGCTGCCCCCAAAGCAGGAGGCTCCCAGATTCCCGTTTGCAAAGTGTTTGCAGCTCCCAGCAAGGTCAGATTCCATCCCTGAAGGTGAGAGCAGCTCCAGCCTGGCAGGCTGTGCCATCCCAGCGTGGGTTGGGTTTGCCCAGGGCTCAGCCCCAGATGCAGCTCAGCTCTGGCTCTATCTGCTCCGGCTGTATCGAGGCGGCTGGGGGAAACACTGAGCCCAGCCTGGTCCTACCCCTGCTGCCAGGTTCACTGCCCCAGCAGGGCGACATCTGCCCTCTGCCTCCCCAGCACCCTGCAGCTCAGCCCAGGAGAAAAACTGGTCCATGACCATGGGATGGAGCATACAGCATTGCCTCCAAACCCCAGCTACCCCCCTCGCCCCCAGTGGGGTGCACCATACAGCATTGTGCACCAGCACAGATCCCGGCTGGGACTCTGTAGAGAATAAAGCTGGGGCACCACTGTGTCTCCTCTGGTCCTGCCCCCAGCAGCAGCCCACCCACGTCTCTGCTCCCTCCAGCCAGAGACCTGGCCCCGAGGCATCTCCGGAGCATCAGCCAGCAAGGAAGATCCTGGGGACCCAGGATCCTTCATGGAATGAATGATAGAGGCTGAGTCCCATGGGGAAAAGTTCAGCCCTCCCCAACTCTGGTTTCATCCTGTGCCCAGATACAATAGCAAGAAGCAACCCCAGCCCCTGAGCCATGGGTCACTACAGCCATGAATTTCCAGCCCACTCCCAGCCCTTTTAAAAGAAAAGCAGTCAGGACTTACCAGAGGGGGCAGGGAAGAAAAGTTCCCGGGCGAAGAGAAGGAGTGGGCAGCAAAATCCCTTTCCTTCACTCCTTCCAGCACCAGAGCCTTCCAGGAGGACCTGGTGCAGTAGCAGCTTGAGTGGTGTCCGTCCAGGACAGGAGCCGACAGCCCGGGGCTGGCTTTGGTTGGCGTTTGTCCCTTTGGCTTTGCCTTCCCTCTCGCGGAGGGAGTTATTCCCTCCCCAGCACCGTGTCCCACAGGGCCAGCGAGAGGGGTGCCGGACGGGGGACACGGGGTACCCCCAGGAGAGCGGGTGCCGAAGGAGCTCGGATGCCGGAGGGGAGGATGGAGGGGAGGAAGGCGGCGGAGGGAGGAGATGGGTTGGAGGCAAGGAGGTGCGGTAGTGCTCCCCTCCGCCCCGGACCACACAGGGACCAGGAGGAGCAGGAGGGGAAGGCAGCTGGGGGCCGCCCAAGCCTTAACGCCAGCCCGGGTTAACCCCAGGGAGGTGCGGGGAGGGTGGGAGCTGGAGGGAGGACAGCAGGACAGACAGCTCCTAGCTATGAATATTAACTACTTCCTCCATAGGCAGAGCTCTGCTGCATTAACTGTTTCCTAGGCACCACGGACAGACAGCCGGGACAGCCTGTCCCCCCCTGCACCGGCTGCTGAGCATCACCCCGCTGGATGACCCCCCCAGATAGAGACCCCCAGCCCTGCTCAGCTCCTGTGTGCACACACGTCACACCTGTCCCCAAAATAGCAGTGACACATTCGGAGTGGGGACGTCCTCTCAGCCCACACGTGATGCTGTAACCCAGCCGGGACTGCAAACCCAAACATCTTGCTGGAGAATTCAGTTTCTCCATTTTAAATACACATGAAGCTGGAGTGGAAACCTGCCCGTGGCCAAGCCACCGACCACATTCTGTCAAACCCAACCCATTTTCACAACCCCCCTCCTCTGCCCCACCAGTACTGCGGCACAGCGTGGACACGCCAGCACTGGTTTCGGGATGGCACAAGCTGACCTGTCCCGTGGCAGGAGGCATGGCATGGATCCTGTCCATGGCATGGATCCTGCCCATCCTGTCCATGGTCCATCCTGAGCAAAATCTGCACTGGGATGATGCTGACAATTCACTGGTCCAGGTGACCGTGAGCCCACCCCAAGTCTGGGCTCCTGCTTGAACCTGTGCTCAAGCCTCCACTCCTCGACTGATCCAACACAGTCAGCAAAACATGGAGCTCCTTTCACTCTAATCCCCCAAACTGTGCATTTCCCACAGCCCTGCGGATGATGGCAGGGGATGAGAGCAGAGTTTCCAGCCGGCCCCCTGACTCACAGCCCTGCTTGCTCCCAAACAGTGGCACACGCCAAGTCAGCATCAACCCAAAACCTCCAAAGTTTCCTTGCTTCTCTGCCTTTTTATTTTCTGCCCTGGTTGTGCAGGGAGGGCAGAAAATTGTCCATGGGAGGGCAGATCGAGGGCTCCCCACTCCCAGGACAGCCCTGGACCCACCGCTGGAGCTACAGCAGGTTTTGACTTCAAGGATGGTTTAAAGGGGGCTGAGCTTCCACCAGCCCGTCCCTCTCTCCCTGCATCCCAGCCCTGCCTGGTTCCCTGTCCTAGTGGGACCAAACCCCATCACCCCCCCACCTCACAACCCCAAATACCAGGTCAGAGGACAGACCCTGCCCTGGGAGCAGTCATGCTCCAGCCGAAATGTCCAGCCAAGCCCAGCGGATGCTCCAACATTTCTCCCATAGGGAATAACCAGAAGCAAGCGAGAAACACTCCCTGTGGTTCCCCATCCAGCCCAGCTCGGTCCCCACTGCCCCCCAGAACGCCCACCCTGCCAAGCCCTTACCTTGCGGCAGCCGGAGCGGAGAGCTGGCAGAGAGGGGCGGGATGGGGAGGGGGAAGCGGATTCCTTCGGCTTTAGTCAGCTGGGGAAGGCAGAGGAGAAGCCAGCGCTCCCCTCCCCGCCGAGCCCAGCCAGGGGACAGATCCAGCCGCGGGGGGAGAGCAGGAGCCCGCCAGCAGCTCCAGCGATGGCTTTAACAGCTCCAGCCTGGCCCATCTGACTCTCTGCCCCTGCACAGCCTGGCTCACCCTCCTGGGCAGCCTCAGCCCCAGAGAAGTGGGGCAGGACTTGAGGCCATGGTCTAATGGTCCAGTGGTTAGGAATATGATGGGATAAAGGTTGGAATTGATGACCTTGGAGGTCCCTTCCAACCATAATGATTCTATGATTCTATGACTTGACCCTGCTAGGGGTACCAACAGATGACAGCAAACCCATCTAGGGGCTTGCTGCCCCACAGAAAGGTGCAGCACCAGCATCCAGCTCCATCCGGGGGGCTCTGGGACCCCCCAGCCTTTGCCACGCAGGGGGGTCAGGCTCTGCCATGACCTCCCATCCCAGGAGGGGTGGGATGCCCTGCCACACAGGGCTGAGCTGCAGAGGAGCCCCACGCCAGAAGAATGACTCGGGTGGGGATTTAGCAGGTCTCTTGCAGATGTTGAACTTGACCAGGCCCCAGCCACTCCCCTTCCAGTTCTGGTAAAAAGGGGGAGTGGGTAGGGATGGGTGTGGTATGAAGGTATGGAGGTGGGACACAGGCAGGAGGGGTGGATGCTGGGTGCGGTGGGACAAGCTGGTGCGTCCAAGGGACAGCCAGTACAGGGAGCTCCTGGGTCGAGGACACATGTCCAGTCCTTTTGCATTGTCTCTCAGGGCCCCAAGATGGCACATCCCAGTGTCCCCCCACCATGGTAACACATGCAGACCCTGAGGACAACCTTTCCACCAGCTCCAGCACCCTGTTCTCCACCTGCATTGGTTTTCTTGGCAAAATCGAACTAGGCCATAGAAGTTCTCCACCCAGCTTTGCCCACCTGGCTCTGCAGCACACTAGAATTTTCTCTGTGATGATCCCCTAACCAGCTGCAAACCCAAAAGTGCCACATCCAGCCACAGGTCTCCTTCCACATCCCTGGAGCCAGCCTGGCCCCCCAAGGAGAGCCACCATGGTGCTAGCAAAGCGTCCTTCATCCACCCAGGATAGGGGACATCTGAAGCCCCAGAACAGCCAAAGGAAGAAGTCATCACCACCCTTCAGCCTCCAAACACTCTCTCAGCCAGCTGATGGCTAAAGGGACCACAGCAGGGATCTGCCACGCAGCTGGCACCGACCACAATGCCCCTTTGAGGAGGAGGAAGGATGGCAGGAGAAGCCTTGAGGCACTTGGGGACACCGCTCACCTCCCCCGTGCCACGTGGGGATGAACGACGGGCAGTGGGACAGGCCCACGGGGGTAGCCCAGCACTCCCCACCCTTGCTAAGGAGCAGGGGGCAGCCCCAGCCCAGCAGGCAGCAGGGATCCTGCCTGGGTAGAGCGGGAGGACGAGCTCTCCAACGGGGCCAGCCTGTGCTGTGCTGGTTCAGCACCCAACTGCGTTCCTGCCCAGCCAGAGGGCGAGATGTGGGGGTTCAGAGCCCCCCCTCATGCCCCCTGCCCTGGGTGAGCTTGGCCAGCTGGCGACCTTGCTGCAACACCATTTCCCCTTCCCCACGGCCAAGCACAGGCAAGGGTAACACCAGGACAGGCACCACCCCCAGCAGATCTCCTGGTGGATCCCCAGCCATCCGCTTTTCCCAGCAGCCTCACAGTCCCACGGGGTCACCCCCACCCTGTCAGGCACCCCCACCCCAGCCCAGATGGGTGCCCCACGCTGAGCCAAAGCCACCAGAGAAAGGCCATGCACCCGCACTGAGAGCGGCCATGGCCGGCAGACGCGGCGCGGGGGGGGACCCACCGGCTGGCGATCCCGATCCCGATCCCAGTGCAGTGCCAGTCTGCGGGAGCCTTCGCCGAGCAGTGGCAGGGACAAGGAGTGGCGGCTGATCCCACCCCAGCTCAGGTCCCCGTGCCAGCCTCACCCNGGTGCCAAAAATGCGGCGTGCAATTCCCTGACCAAATAAGGCCAGAACAACCATAAACAGGGACCCCCCTCGCCCAGCCGGGCACCTGGGTCCCCAGCCCAGCCTGGCACAGGCTGGAGAGGAGAGAAAGTGTGGATAGGGAGGAAGGAAGATGGGAGACCCCTGAGCCCACGCTGGCTCTCCCCGCGGCTGCTCAAGGTGGCCGGGGGGGACCCCCCCTGCAGATGGGCTGTCTGTGCCTGCTCGTGGTGACACTGGTCAGGGGACAGCCTCCTGCCTCTGGCTTTGCCCTCCAGCAATCCAAGCTCATCCCAAAACAGACTGCAAAGGTGCCCTCGTTCCCCATCGCCACCCTCCCCGTGGGCAGGACAGCCCAGCCAGTGCATGGAGGGACCCCTCATCCCTGACACCTGCCGAGCCCCCCAGGAGGGGACAGAGAGAAGCCCTGGGGTAGCTCTACAGCCCTGCAAGGGGCTGGAAGTGCTGTGGCTCTGCCACAGGGGAACACATGTGCACCAAGGCACTCGGGTCTCTGCAGGCAGAAGGGGGCTGCCAGCCAGTCCTGCCAGCGTGGGGCAGGGGCACAGCCATGGTCTGAGCTCACAGTGGGGACAGATGTCCCCTCCCCACAGGTCCAGACCCACAGCCACCAGCTCCTCACCGCATAGCTGAGCCTGCTGTCACGAGTTGCCTGTTTACTGCCCCGTGCCAAGGCAGGTGCCCGTGCCAGCTCCATGCAGCCACCCCAGGGCCGGCCCCACGTCCCCACTGCAGGCAAGGACCTTCTCGCCCACCCCAGGCACCCGGAGTCTCCACCCTTCCCAGCGAGCCTGGCCGCCCACAGCTCCCACTCAGAGCAGCTGGTGACCTTCAGGGACGTTGGGGACCGCAGCTGTCCTCACTCCAGGGATGCCTGTCTGGACCAGGTCAGGAAAGCTCCTACCGGTGTCCCCTTCCCCAGGGTGATGGGAATTCCCGTGGGGACACTTTGGTCACCGACCACCCTGTGAGCCCTAACCTTTCTCCAGGTGCTTGCCAGGCAGGGGTGGCTCAGCCCAGGTGCCCTCTGAGCTGTCCTCACGTTGGATGTTGAAGTTCTCGTAGGAATCCCACCGGATGAGCGGGTCAGACGTGTTGTAGTCCACAGAGACACTGGGCCCATTCTCCAGGTGCTCCATGCCTGGGAAGGAGCAGGACGGTCAGTTGGGGTGATGATGGAGCCAGTGCGGGTGGGATGGAGGGAAGAGATGCAGAGAAGGTGCAGGCAAGGAAAAGAGAGCAGGAGCCATAGGGCAAGGCAGGAGAGTCATGTAGGAACAGTGGCACTGAGAAGGATGGATGGGCATGGCAGGTACTCCCTTCCCAAGCAAACCCTCCTTCTCTCCCAGGTCATCAAGTGCTGCATAGAGTAGCCTCCTGGAGAAGAGCGCAAGGGCGATATGGCACTCATGGGTGCTCCTAGATCAACATCACTGCCTGGAGCCCTCATCCCACCCTGGTGACAAAGAGACTGCAAAAGGAGCAGGGGGAGGTTGCAAGCGAGGCACCAAGGACAGAACTGGAGAGTGGGAAAGGAGCCAGCATCCAGCTCCGAAGCCCTGCAGTAGTAAGCCAGCCATACCTTGGATCTTCTCGGGGCCATAGGAGAACACGAACTCCACCTTCCCGTACTCAGGGAAGCGGTCATCTAGAAGGAAGAGAGCAGAGCAAAGGGACCATCTCCATCAATGCCTCCAATGGCACCCAGATGGCCACCCCAAACATGCCCGGAGCACAGGACACCTGCCCCAGCCAGCACAAGGATGGGAGCTGGTAAGGGATAACCTGGCATGGGGCAGCATCTCTCAGCTCCCAACCAACCAACCAACCAACCAACCAACCCCATGGATGGAGTAGGGGTGCCCTGCTTCATCAGGGGTAGATTTAGGGTGGGTGCCCAGAGGTGCCAGCGATGGGAGCAGTGTCAGAGGGACGGGAGGAGGAGGGGGTTTGGGTGGGAAGGTGCCAGGGTGGTTACCTCTGAAGGCCTCGTCCAGGTCCTCCTTGCCAAAGACGACGTCGAGGTCATGCACGGCGCACGTGTGGAACTGCACACGGAAAATCACATCGCGGGTCGGGCTGCGAAACTTCTTGTGGTAACACTTCAGCTGCAAAAGGGACCAGGAACCAGTCGGGACAAGCCCTCAGAGCTGAGCAGGAGAAACCTGGGGGTCCTGAGCCATGGGGACCACCTGTCCCCTAGCTGGTTCCCACTGTGGGGACTCCTTACCAAGATATCTCCCTTGAGGAGCAAGCCAGGCTCAATGGTGATGCAGATGCCTGTCTGGCTGTCTCCTTGCACGTTGCTGCAGAGAGGGATTGCAGGAAGCAATGAGCTGTGGTGCAGAGACCCCCCAGAACTCCCATCCCTGCCTCCACCAGCCCCTTCCACTCAAACCCAGCCAGGAAAGGTGCAAAGCACAGGGCTGGCCCACCAGGTGACAGAGGAGGGTACTGTCCCCCACCCCAAAGTGCACCCATTCCCAGGGAGAGGCAGATAGGAGGAGGAAACTGAGGCACAGCTTGATGAGGATGCTAAAAATCCCAAGTGGGAGGGTTGGACTGGGGTCTGAGTGCTGGGGCTGGGCTATCGGGCTGTCCACCCTTCTCCCCTGAGTCGAGCAGAGCGTGGGATGTGGAGGGAGAGCTCCTGGGGAAGGCTCTCCTCTCTGCCTCAGTTTCCCTGCTGGAAGCACTCCCTTCCCCAGGCACAAGGGGGTTTGCCTCCGGGCAGTGGTGTCGGTAGTGGAGGATGAGGGATGAAGGGAGTTGGATTTCACAGGCAAGATAAAGCTGGAGTTTATTACCAGCATCCCATAAACAGTCTATTAAAAGCTGGAAGGCGAGGCTGGGGTGGCAGTAAATCTCAGCTAACGGGGACACCCGGCTGCAGGGAAGGGAGATCCCAGTTCAGGGAGGTGAGCTGGGAATAGCCCCAGGGTGAGGGGCTCCAGAGGGGGCAGGAGACAGCGGTCCCAGGCTGGGATGTGACCCCAGCAGAGCATCAAGGTGGCTGGAGAAATGAGCTCCTGCTTCACCTTCACAGCATCAGAAAATGGTGTGGGGGAAATCGTGGGGAGGTTAAAATGGGGACAAATTCTTCACTGGGGAAAGGACAAGGCTCTCAGGACAGCTCTGGGCAGGAGAAGCAGCTCTTTGGGCAGGGAGAGGAGAAACACCTCCACGCCCCAGGGAGGGTGAGATGTCCCCATCCCTGTCCCTGCTCCCTCCAGGGACACCCAGCCCCAGGCTCTGCACAGCCCCAGGCTCCCTCTGCTGATACGCAGAGTCACTACAGCCCTCCCAGCAGAAGGGCCCAGTATGGCCCAGTATGGCCCAGTTACCATCTCCAAGGAAAACAGAGTCTCTTTTTTTTGGTTCCCTGGACCACAAACAGACTGAGCACAGGGCATTGGGACCACTGGGGACTTGGCTTGAGCCCTCCCCATCTCCCTGGGCTTGCCAAGCCCACCATGCAGGGAAGGAGGGCAGCCCCACGGCGAGGAGATAGTTACTAGATCCCCGAGGTGTAGACGGGCTGCATGGCCTGGTAGATTTTCAGGAAGGGCCGACAACCTGGAAGACATCAAGGCGGGGAGAGAAGGCGTGCTGCTGTTAGCCGGGAGGGCGGAGGGGCAGGGATTAGTCACGGGGGAGAAATCCAAACAGGGAGGGAGCCAAGGCAAACAGCCGCTCCCCGCCCCGGCTGGCCCACACCAGCCATGGGCAACATCTGGGATGGGCACAAAAGGATGCTCCGGATGGGCTGGGAAAGAGGGAAAACCCCTTTAGCCCAGCTTGAGTCCTGTAGGACCTGGGGCTTAGGGTGGAAGTGGGATGATGGTCTTTGAGTGATGGACTGCTTCTGGGTACCAGGAGTGGTACTGCTTCCCAAACCCCAACCCCAATCTGGTGCCATTGGAAAAGGCTCCAAAAAGCCACTGGAAAAAGCTCAGCACCCCACAGGTTGGGTTAGTGCCCAGGCCTGGGGACCCTGCACAGGGGGGGCACCCTTGGGGGACATCTCTGCAGAGCAAAGGTAGCACCCTGCTACAGCGAACAGTCCTGGAGAGGGGGCAGCCCTGGAGAGGGGAAGGGAAATGCAAATTGCCAAGGAAATTGTGGAAAATATCCCCCATTGAGAGCAAACCTGGCCAGGCAGTGTGGGGTGGTGGTGTGTGCGTGTGGGCCAGTCTGGGGGGTGGCATGGGGGCACCTACCGCCTTTCGACTCGAAGTTGGGGATCCCGTGCATGATGACGTGGTGGAGGAAGAGGGGCTTGTTGTTCATCTTGATGCTGCCAGAGAGGAGCCCGCTGAAGTAATGGATGTACCTAGAGGGGGTACAGGCAGCTCAGGGGCAGGACCAGCTGTGAAGCACCCCCAGTAGCCCCCCCACAACCAACCCCACTGGCCACAGAGGCAGAACGCACACCAGGACCCACCTCTTCTGGGATGGCTGTCCCACCGGCACCACCTTGTCCTCATAGAAGCGCTTCATGGCAAACCTGTCCAGAGCCTGGTCAGCGCTGTGGGGACAACAGGGTAGGTGAGGTTGGGGGAAAGCATCAGCACCAGCCCCCCAGCACTGCCAGGGTGGAGGTCAGCATGGGCCCCAGGGCCACCCCAGGACTGTGTGTCCCTCTCACCTGGCCGAGATGTTGCTGTAGTGCATGTAGGCAGCCACCACCACCCCCAGCCGGCCGCGGTTCCCCTGCAGGCACATAGCAGAAGGGGTGTCAGGGGGGCAGGGGTGCCTGTGAGCACCCAGTTGCCCCACACATGGACAGGCACACACCAGTCCCTATAGACATGCACCAACCCACACGCACCCTTGTAGACACCAAGGCACCAGCATGGTGACACCTACCCACAGCCCAAGCCTCAAACCACCACGTTCCCTGAGTCCCTCAGCCTCCGAGGCTGCTCAGCCCCATCCCTGCAGCCCCCCCAAGCCCCTGTGGCTGCGTGCCTGGGGTCAGGGTCCAGCCCACCTTGTTGTGCAGCACCACCACGTTGTGCGGCGCCGTGTTGAGCCACGTGTCCATGGCTTTGCAAATGCTGCAGATCTTCTCCAGCGCCGGGGTGTGCAGGTCGGGCCACCCAAAATCCAGCACCTGGGTGGGAGAGGGGGGACAGCCAGGGGTCACATCCATGCCAGGCTCTGCCACCTCCATGTGTCCCCAGCCTGCCAGACTGCGAAGCCCAGAGCATGTACCCAGGGTGCCCTGACATGTCCCTCCCAGCTCCTCCTCCAACCCTACACCCCAAGAACACTGCCCGGGGGGGGCATCAGGGTCTCAGATCTCAGCCCCACCCAGGTCACTCAGCCCAGCTTCCCAGGGCCCCCCCATGGTCACAGAAACAGAGACGAGACCTTAAGGAGGTCCCCAAGAGGCCCCAGCAGACAGGTTTGGGCTGGGGATGAGAGGGGGTCACACTGAGACCCCACAAACTCATTGGGAATTCCCAGTGCCTTCTTCTGGGCTTTCCCTCCTCTGCTCCTCCACCAGCTGGGTTTGATATAAAGGGTGGCTCTTCCTCCCCAAAGAGTGTGCAGTGGGGAGCTGGTCCTGCAGACAACCCTGCCCCAGCCCCCGAGCCCCTCTGCTCCCCACAGCTGGGACTCACCTTGGGGTGAAGTTTGCTGACATCATGTCTCCGCTCAGAGAGGTTGAAAAGCTTCAGGGAAGAGGAAAGACTGAGTGAGGGGACACCTTCCTCCCTCACTGCCACCCCTCACCTCAAAGTCTTCCCAAATCCCCCCACAAGAGGCTTCCCTGTACACCATAAACCCCAGTAATGCCTTGCCACAGGACAATGCAATGGCTGAAAACTCCCATGGGGTCCAAAAAGGACTGGAAAGCTTCCAAGAAGGAAAAAAAAATCCATCCATATTCATGCAAAGAGCCCTCTCACCGGAGCTGAGCCCATCAGAGGTGAGGATGCATCACCCTAGCCCCTGCAGCACCCCATCCCCAGGACCCAAGCACCCCAGTCGCTTCCCCAGCCTGGTGGGAACCTGGCTGTGTCCCTCACCACGTAGTTGTCCCCATGCTTGGACTTCAGCATGTGGGCCACCTCGCGGAGGTTGCTGCAGAAGCTCTGCTCCTCGGCTGTGCTGGGGTAGGAGACGGCGATGATCCGCTCTGTGATGTACACCAGGTCCAGCTCACAGCTGCTCTCCATGGCCACGGTCAGGCTCATGCTCCTGGGCAAGGGAGGTCACGACCGTGAGGACACGGGGTGAGGAAGGTGACCCCTCTCCACCCTGCGCAGCTACTGGGGTTAAGCGAGATGGGCTGGGACAGGTGGGGATGCAGCAGAAGGGCTGCCCACTGCCTTTCCCCTGCTCCCAGCCCCATCGGGATGTCTTGGGGACCCCAAGTTGGGGATGGTGAGTCATAACCCCTGTGTCTTCTCCATGGGGAGCATCTCCCAGCTGTGGCACATCTGGAGAAGTGTTGGTGGAGGGGAACGTTTAGACAGGGCAGACATGGTCAGCAGATGGGGAAACTGAGGCATCTACCTGGATGCTTTGCAGCGTGACTGCCCGCTCCGGGGGGATTTTGTGGCATCCTAAAGAACCAGAGAGGAAAAGAGAGTTACTGCCCTGAGCCAGCCTGCAGCCAGCACAGGGGTCCTGCCAGAGTCCTCCTATCCCCACCACGCTACACTGCACTTCGTAACATCCCCAAAGTATCACTGTCTCCAGATCAGACCCACCAAGCATCCTGGTGGCACCAAACACCTCGATGGCACCATCATACCCCCATCACACCACAAACAAAACCCAGCTCTCTGGGTCCCAGAGAGCCTTTAAGGAGGTCCCAGAGGACCTCAGCACAGGGTCCCAGAGGACCTTTCAGGAGGACGTTGTGGGTGGTGGGACAGTCTCGAGCATGTCCCAAGTCCGTGCGATCTCAGCCAGGCTCCAGGCACACACCTGGTAGGACACAGCAGCTTTGACCCTGCCCGAGGAGCCAGCCAGGCACAGGGGTTTGCTTTGGCCCCGGCTCCGTGGAGCTGAACGCCGGGAGGAAATGTTTGAGCTCTCAGAGCAGGAAACTTCTATTTATGCATGTTCTCCAGCCTCAAGAATTTCATCTGCAGCCGGTTTGCTTGGTGACTCCGTGAACTCAGCCGAAAAACAAAGCAGGGTTTCCAAAAAAAAACCCAAAAACACCAAGGAAAAACACACTCACACCTCATTAGTTTTAGTATCTCCAGCTAACAAGCAGGAGTCATTTAAAGACTCATCTCACGTAGGCAGCATGTCCTGAGCCCCCAGAAGGATCCAGGAAAAAGAGGTGCATTCCACAGTGGGCTTCCAGGATGCTCCTTTTGTCCCCGGAGCTGAGGGACCTGCTGCCACCCTCCTCGGGGCTGTGGCATCCCTGCAGCCTGCACAGCTGGAGGCTACGGGATGAGGTGGGAGAGGTTTCCCCAGTGCCCTTCAGCTGCCACTTCCCACCCAGCGTGGTCCTGGTCACCCTCCACCAGCCTCACGTCCCCCTTTCAAGGTCAGCCTGCCCAGCAGAGCAGAGCCAGGCTCAGCAGACACAGGGCCTGGGACAACAGTGTCCCCTCCCAACTGAAGCCACTCCATGACACAGCAGCCCTGTCCGAGCACCCAGGGATACTTGGGCAGCAGTGACAATCCCCCCCAGGTTGTCCCTAGGGTGCCTCAAGTCTCCTGCTCACCCCAGAAACCCCCCCACGTTGCTGGGGAGAAAGAAGGACTTAAAACACAGCAGAAAGGAAGGTAAAATCTTCCCTGGGAAGAGTCAAGGTGCGTGGAGCAAGCCTGAACCTGAGCACAGTCTTGTCCCTGCATCACCCACTGGTGTCTGGGATGGGACCCCCACCGCAGGCTCTGCTCTGCCCCAGACCTTCATAGCAGGAGATGTCTGGGGTTCCCCACCTGCACCCACCAGTCAGGGGAGCCCCATCAGCCCCTGTCCCCCCACCCACTCACAGCAGCCTCCCAAACAGCAGCCTTGCATGACAGAGGAGCTGACATAGGACAACTGGGACTCACGCCCCTCTCCTAGATGGGAAACTGAGGCACGGGAGGGCAAGTGAGGCTGGACACCAGAACCCCTCTCCCTCTCCATACCTTGACTGCAGTGAGACCCTTGCTAATCCATTTCCACGGCATGGTGGCTCTGCTTCTGGCACCCTCCCATCCCGGGGGAGCAGGTGCCCGTGGTCGGGGTCCTCCAGCATTCCCTGCCCCAGCAGGAGCCCGCTGGCTCTGCCCCGCTCCCCCCGGATCTAACTACAGCCGTGCTTCTGCCTCTGCCACCAGCACGAGGGAGGCTCAGCCCACGATCAACTGATAGGAGCAAGCACTCGTGTTATTGAGTGCTCCTGCCCACCGCTGGGCTGGGACACCCTGCAAAGGTCCCCTCTGGAGCAGAGACCCCAGCCAAGCCAGTATGTCCCAGTCCAGCCCAGCCCACCACAGGCTGGTCTCAGCTGTGTTGGGTTGAAGACCACTGTTGGACCCCATCAAGCATCCGCCTCCCAGCCCCAGGCTGGCTCAGAATGTCCCCAGGCTCTGGGCAGCATCTGAAACCCACTGGTCCCTTCTGCTCAGAAGGGGTCATGTGAGACACGAGAAAGGCTGCAGAGATACCAGGAAATTCCCCCATAAGAGAGCAAAGCCAGCAAAGGGGGCTCCTGACTGTCCCGCTGGACTTTTCTAGCTCTGGATGCTCTTCCTCCAGTTCAGAGAGGGGTTGGAGACATCTCCTGGACAACCAAAGGGATGAGGCAAGGACGGCTCCCAGGCGAGGACGGCTTTCTGCCTCCTCCACATGGGAACCACTGTGCCTCCATCCCTCGGGTCCTGGCTGCGGAGCGCAGGCAGGCTGGCGAGCTGGCTGCAGGCAGGGGGAAGCCGCCCGCGTTGACTTTGGCAGTGTGTTTGTCTACACTGTCTTAGCAATTCCATGTCTACAAATTAAATAACATATCCCCGGCTCCGGGACAGGAAAGCCGGCTTTGCAGCAAAAGCCCCAGTCCCCCCCACCCCCCACCCTGCGCTGGGCTCCACCACCACCTCTGCCACCAGCCCTGGGCACCTTGCTGGGCCTTTGGCATGGCCATCATCACTTTGGCTGGCAGGGAGGGAGGGCTGGGGGGTCTCAGGCATGTTGGGAGACCACAGGAGCATCCGAGGCTGAGGGATTTTGGCTGTGCTCATGGCAAAGGAACAGGCACCAACAACCCCTGGAGGTCTCCCAGCCTCTGTGGCTGGTAGCACTTACCAGGGCATCTACCTGCTTCGTGATGCTCTCCCCCGGGGATGGCTGCAGGAGGAGGGGGAGGGTGAGAGAAGGGCAAGCAAGAGAGAAGGAGAGAGAGATTGAGACAGAGACACGCACACAGAGCAGGGGCCAGGGTCAAAAGTTCCCCCCTGGCTATTTCTAGCCATCCCTAGGAAATGCTCTGTGGTCCCATTTCCTTCCCCATCCTAAAGGCTGGGAATCCCTCGAAACCCAAGTGCAGAGCCGGGGGGATGCACGGGTACCCAGGATGCTGCCATTCTGCCTCCCGCACTGAACTGCTGTCACGGATGGAGAACACTCAGCCAAACCCTGATCCTGCTTCACAGCAGGCACCCAGTGCCCCCACACCTCCGGGATCCCATCCGGATCCTCCACGGCCAGGACTCACAGCCAGGAGGTAAACAACAGGGAGAGCCCCACACCCAGCCTGGCTGCTGGCCGCCGACAGGCACAGCTCCCCGAGATAAACCATGGTGGGGCTGGCGAGGGACCCACAGCTCAAAAAAGGGGCACATTTGGTGCCACCCCACTGGAATTCACGGAGAGCCTGGACATGGGGCTGGGGCTGGGAATTCGCTCCCTGGTGTGGGGTAGAGTGTCAGGACTTTAAATAAGGGGAGCAGGGGACAGACCACTCTGCCTGGGGACAGCTGGTTGGGGTGCCTGGGGGGGGCACAGCAAAGGGACCCAGCTGGGTGGCTCATGGGGGTCTTGGGACCAGGGGAACCCCAAGACTGTGCTGCCTGGCTGGGGCTGCCATTTCCAGCCCCTGGGCCAGGGCAAACCCCTCTCGATTTCCTGCCCGAGCCGCAGTAACGGTCCCAGCTCGAAGCCAACAGGTTTTTGCTGGCGATAAGTGCCCGAGGAGGCTGGCAGGGCTGGGGGGGGGGGGGGGNTTAAACCCTGGGCAGATAACCACTGCGGGGCCCCGAGGCAGGCAGCACACTCTGCCCCCACCCCATCCCCTCGCTCAGGGTCACATGCTGCTCCCATGACCTCGCAGGGGACCATCCCCATAGCCCACTTTTTGGGTAAGACCCCTGTCCAGCTACAGGGTGCCCAGCCCAGGACCCCACGTTGGGCACAGCCACCCCCCCGGCACTGCCAGGCTGCCGAGCCCAGAGCTGAAACCCTGCCAGGGCCTCCTCTCCCCGGCGCCTGCCCCAGCAAGCCTTGGCACACGTCCGGAGCAAGAAGGAAGGGTGGCCATGCCAGCCCCGGGCAATGCCAGCCTCCCTGCTGCCACGTGCCTGCTCTGCCTGCTGCCACAGGCACGGCTGGGCTGGGGACCGGGCAGGGGGGCTGCTCCGCCAGCAAGATGCTGCCTGGTGGGCACTGCCTTGCCACGCTTTCCAAACCTCTGTCTCAGGCATGGTCCTGCTCCCAGTGCCATCTCTGGAGCCCTGCTGTGGCCCCGAGCAGCATGGCAAGGGACCAGAGCTGTCCTCCCCCAGGACCTTGTGTCCGGAGATGGGGTGACCAGCTGTTTCCTGGTGTCCAGAGAGGACAGGCTGGGAAGGGCTGTGCATTGCTGCTCATTAAAGGTCCCCAGGAGGGACAAAAGAAAGGGGTGACAATAACAAGGGATGCAAACACACGGCCTTGGGTGTCCCGAGCCAAAGGCACATCTGGTAGAGCCATCTCCAGGCGTGCGAGAAACCACCCCAGCTCCAGCCAGGGAGGGGACACCCTTGGCGCCAGGGGACCCCAGAGCCCAGGCTGGTCACGTCCCATCTGCCTGTCCCCCCCAGGAACCCTGCACACCCCTTTCCCCAAAACCCCCAGCCCCAGGAGTCCCGTGATGGCTGGGCTGCCTCAGCTCCTGCTGCTCAGACATGGGATGCTCTGCAGCCAGCAATGCTGGGGGGCACAGCACCGAAATGGGGGTTGCCATTACCCCCAGCACAGGACTCCTATGGTTTTGGGGGTGGGGGACTCACACCCTGAAGCCCCCAAGCAGAGAAAGCCCCATATTTAGTGCTGAACAAGGGTTCCCATCCCACCCAGCATCCCCACGGCTCACAGGGGGGATGGCTTGCTTACCAGCTCATAGTTGACAATGGGGGAGCAGGGCGTCACGGCCTGCAAGGAAGCAGAAAAAGGGCCAGGATTAGACCAACCCCAAGCACGGGGCGTGGGAAGGGGTCAGGATGCAGCATCCCCCACCCTGAGCAAACCCAGCACCCACCCAAGGGGCACCGTGTCCCACAGCCCTTCCACCCTAGGCAGGAGCACGGGCAGCATCCCAAGGTCAGGGCTGGGCTCCCGGACGATGGGAGCGGGCTCAGGGTCACAGTGGCAGTGGATTTTGTTCTCAGGCAGGAGCCCCGGGCAGCCGCAGCCATGGGAGGGCACAGTGGGCATCCCACGGCGTGGGGCAGCTGCCTGATGCCAAGAGCAGCTCCTGGAACAAACCCTAGCCCAGCCTTGTGAGCGCTCCTGCAGCCAGCTGAGCAGCCCAGCTATTGTTACCTTAATTACCAGCGGCAATTACTGACAATTAACCTTGGGTTTTGCGTGCACCCCAGTCCCCCGGGAAGCAGCAGCACGCCAGGGTGGGAGAGGCAACGCTTTCCAGGGGCAGCAGGAAGAGCCCCCGTGGCCCCGCGTGTGCCCGCAGATGCCAGCCGTGGCAGGAGGGTGTGATTCGGGACACCTTGTCCCCTCCGACCCCACCGTGTGTCCCCAGGAGCAGTGACCCCCAGCCAGCCATCCCTTGCCCAGCATCGACCCAACGTGCCAAACAGCACTCAGGGCAGGCCCCACAGAGGCAGCAGAGGTTCCCCCCACACCTCCCTCACCCTCCACTGCCCCGGGCCATAAAAAGCAGGATTTGCCCAGGCACCCCACTCAGAACACCCCCATCCCCCCCTATCCCCATCCCCATCCCCATGCCAGCAGGGTGACGCCCAG
>VZRW01012099.1:1861-38767 GCA_013398125.1 Aegotheles bennettii
GATTGTCCCACTGTACTCAGCATTGGTGAGGCCACAACTTGAGTACTGTGTTCAGTTTTGGGCCCCTCACTTCAAAAAAGACACTGAGGTGAGGGAGCATGTCCAGAGAAGGCTGGTGAAGGGACTGGAAAATATGTCTTATGGGAAATGGCTGAGGGAGCTGAGGGTGTTCAGTCTGGAGAAGAGAAGGCTCCGGGGGGACCTCATTGCTCTCTACAACTACCTGAAAGGAGGTTGTAGTGAGGCGGGGGTCGGTCTCTTCTGCTGTGCCCATAGTGAAAGGATGAGAGGAAACGGCCCTAAATTGCAGCAGGGGAAATTCAGATTGGACATTAGGAAATATTTCTTCATTGTCAGGATGATTGGGTATTGGAATAGGTTGCCCAGGGAGGTGGTGGAGTCACCATCCCTGGAGGTATTCAAGAGGCATCTGGATGTGGTGCTGGGTGATATGGTTTAGTGGTGATGTAGGTAGGTATTATAAATACATGCATATTTTATACAACTGGATCCAAATTGTGGGTAAGATAACCATTATTTGCTCATAATCATGATCAGATTAAAAATGATTGGAAAAATATATTTTATATTATATGTTTTGTATTTTATTTTCCATGTAAGGGTCTAGTATTTAGTTCACTAAAATGATTAGCATTAGGATACTCACAATCTCAAAAGTACTACTGTGTTTAAATAAAAAGTAAAAAACCCAGACAACACAACTGTGAAGAATCCTTTGGTGAACACATACCCAAAATGAAGTAATTTTATGCCAATATTATGAGCATTTGTTCATTTATTTCTGGCAGGCAGAACTGTAGTGCTTACTCTACAGTATATACTGTAGTGTAGGAGATGCAAAGACATGCCCACATCACATAACTGTAAGTGATGAATTTGTTATAGTCCTGTTTGCCCTTCTTTTCATTGCTTTTTCTTCTGAACCATCACAGATAATCTTTTATTCTGTCCTTAATTTTCTGATGACACTCCATAACTAGGTTTATGAATCTTTGATTCATGCAATCCTTCATCTTTCTAATGTGGCTGGGAAAACCACCATTTTTTACAGGAATCATAAGCTAACAAATTATGCCCAGAAGTCATATGGATCTTTAATTATTGTGTGATTAACACTGAAAATTAGTTGGCTCTAAAAAAATCTTTTTGGCAAATAAAATACCTGAATCCTTTTAAAATACAACAAAACAATACTCTTTAGCATTTCATTAATCCTGAAACATCTGGGCAAGTATCATCCACCTTGGTATTGGTGTGTTGTCTATTCCACCATTTAATTGAATGTAAAGCTCAAAAGTTGTTAAACTGAATGAGAAAGTAAACACCTGAAAAAAATAAGGAAGAGATAATAAAGTGTCCATTATTTGATTGGCCACATTAATGTTTTCAGCACACTGACAAGTGTGTCAGTAGCAAAATACTTTACACCCTAAATAAGTTCACTAAAATACTATTCCTAAATTATGTATTTTAATCTTAGTAGTAAATATATTTGATCACTTTTTTAATATGTTTATACTTCTCACATAAGTACCAACATGTGTATTAGGTATCTAGGCTTCATATCCATTGGAGACCTCAGCTGTAAACATAACTAAAATGTTCTGAACAACTAGCTATTCAACTGACCAGTGTCTCCTTAAGAATGAGAAAAATCAGTCTAATTTCCATTAACATTCCCCATATGTTGATAACTACCGGTAGACTCCCAAATTTAGAGGTGAATTTAGAGATGAATTCCATGAACATGAGTTAAAAATATTCTACAAGTATTTAAATTATTTATATCTTTCAGGCACCAAAGCCTTTTTCCTTCAGTTATTTAACCTGCTTGCTTATCTCCAAGTCTTTCACATTCACCTTTATTATTCAGTGTCCATTTTAAATAACAAACTGTGAACTGTCAAAGTCTTAGTCTTTGTCTAAAAATCATTTCTATTTTCATAGTTGTGATGAAATGTGCAGCAGATGTTTTGCAAGTCCCTTAAGTAATCCTTGTATAATACCAAGGATGTAATTTACCTCAAATTTAGCAAAGCTTTCAACACTGTCTCCCACAATATCTGAGTTAAGTCATTATGGTCTGGTTAGGTGTACAACTAGTTGGATAAAAAACAATTGAATTTTTGGACTAATAGGGTAGTGGTTAGTGGGTCATCCTCTAAGTGGAGGCCAGTAACCAGTGTACTACCACAGGAGTCTGTACTGGGACCTCTCCTTTTCCATATCTTAACTGACAACCCAGAGAAGGCGACAGAATGCACTGTCATCAGGTTTCTAGATGGCACCAAACTGAGAGGACAAGTCAATAGAGCTGAGAGCAGGGCTTCTACTTAGTGGGATCTGAACATGCTGAAGGAATGGACAGACATGAACCTTATGATATTGTACAAGGACAAAGGCGTCACTTAGGAAGGAAGAACTCATTGCACCAGTTGGGAATAATCTGTCTGAGGAGCAGCTCTGCTGCAAATGACCTGCAGCTTTTGGCAAGTTGAATATGACCCAGTACTGTGCCCAGGTAGCAACAAAGGCAAACAGCATTCTGAGCACAGGCAGAAAATTGAAGGAAATTATTATCCCCCTCTATTCAGCACTCACGAGATCACATCTGTGTTTAATTCAAAGTTCCCCCGCAGAAAAAAGTTACAAACCGCAGCAAGTTCATCGGCAGACTATTGTTAGGGACCTGCAGCTCTTACCCTGTGAGGAGAGGCTAAGAGATCCAGGCTTGTACACCTGGAGAAGAGATGGCTTTGGAGGTACCTCATAGCAGCTTTCCAGTAACTACAGGGAGGTTATTAATATGGAGTCAGGCTTTTTGCAATAGTGCATGGTGAGAGCATAAAAGAGAACAGAAATTACTTGGAATAAGGCAGCTTTAGAAAGTAAAATCTCCATGAGGAGAATCAAGCACTGGAAGAGGTTGGGTTAAGCTGGGAAAAGCAGTGCACAACTTGTTCTGATCTCATAGCTGAGTCTGTTTCGAATAGTAGGTTGGACAAGAAACCTTCTGAGGTCCCTTCCAAGTTGAATTTTCCTATGATCCTATGATCCTATCATTCCATGATTCTATATAATTAAATTTTGTTAAAGACACAGTATTCTTGTGGTTGTCAGATACACTAGCACAAAGAGTTCACATTTGTCAGCACATATTGCAGTTCTTTTCTGTGTTTAAGATAAAAAAAACAACCATAGCACCATGTGGTTTCCATTAGAGAGTGCTGACTTTTTAATAGAGCAAAACAAGGATGACTTGTACAATACAGCTTCCTGTCACATTTACATGGATTCCCTATATAGGAGATTGTTCTCAGGTACCTGCTGTTTTTAAATGTAGAACACAGTCACTCTAGTGTCTGTTTATATTAAGCCCATATGCTGAGATATCAGCTCCCTGAGGTCCAAAACGTATGGATACCTACTGTCATTCCACAGATACTCCACATGTAATGTAATTAAATCTAGATGTCTAGCCTTAAATAAAGATAGTTCATGGGCTGCGAGCAAGTCAAAGATGTTACAGTATTACTTAATCCACTCTGTTGATATGAGGACCTCAAAATAGCTCACATCACCTAGACTCTCTTGATATACAGAAACTGCTGTTCTGGAAATAGGTGATGGATACAATAAATATAATTTTTATTATAATAGAACCAACATCTACACCATAAATTTTCCTGAAAGCTGCTTTTCTGCCAGTCATACAAGATCCTGGATAGCAAGAAGGAGAACTAACAAATACAAGAATGATGACTTCATTCTTCTCTCCATAAACATGTTCTCTGTTTTCAGAGAAGACACACATTTGAAGAAAACCCTAGAAACTCAACCAAAACTACCCAGCTGATTTCATCCTTCCACAGCTCCCTTAGATGTTTAGCCAGAAAGCATTATTTTGCAACCAGATGAAGTTATAGTTTTTTTCTAGTATCAGAAAATCCAAATTGCATTGAGGGGTCTAGAAGGACTACCAAATCCAGTTTCAAAAGTAATCCTATAATACATTTTAAAAAAATACTTGTCCAGAAACCTTCAGTTACTTTTCAGAATATGTTTATTTCAGGTGAGTTATGGCTTTACAAGAAATTATATGAAATACATTACAGAGGTATAAATTCCAAAGTATAAGTGCTGCAGATTCTACATTTTCAAAGTACTCTTATGAAAAGCTAGATACCCAGTGTAGTAGGCCTTCTTTTTTCATCTGTTTTTTCCTCAAAAGAAATAACAATCTTTTCATTACTTGTCACTGCTATAAAAGGAATATTATGTACTCATTGATAGAAATTTTGTGAGAAAATTTTAAAAACTGTTACATGTATATATTGTTATACATGATATATGTAGCCTACACAAGAGCAACTTCCTTATCCTACCTCACCTAGCTAAAGCTTAAAATACAAAGATTTTAAGGAAACAGCTAACTAGTGAACAGTAGTGATACATTTACTTACTTTTTTTTATATATTTTTACCCCACAGCAGACACTTACTCTACAGCACAACCTCAGACACTATTAACTTCTGTTTGACTTAAATTTGTTCAGATTTTTGACAGTTGTCTCCCTAGCACCATCTGGCGTCTGCCAACTTGTAACTTGTGAGAATGCAACAAACACAAAATTAATTCAGCTCATGGCCTCATGGGACAGAAAAACTTACAGCAGACATCTCCACAAAGGCTCAGAAGAATATTAGGCAGGCTGGAATGAGCATACATTATGTTTATGATTTTCACCAACCTATGTTGGTGAAACACTGAACAAACGAATATTTGACCATGTCTCATCTATTTCCTCTCTTTGAATATGAAGGATGATAGGAGCATGGATGTTCGTGTTAGCTGGATTTTACATATGAAATATTTCCTTTTTCAGTGTAAATTATACTTAGAAGATATGCTAACTACACTTCAGCTAAACAGTACTTACCTTTGACTTATATAGCATATGAAAAAAATCACGTAATATATACTTTTCTAATAAAAAATATTGAAAAGATATTCAGTATAGCCTTAAGAATTGGAATACTAATTTTTATATATATATTTTTTTTACAACGCATAGCTGTCGACAGCAATATTGGGGCACAGCTGCACAGAAAATGATTCAACCTCCATATGCTGCCACTGTGTATACGTAATTCATAAATATGAAAAGTGAAAGTATCATTATTCAATGTCCCTGAAGAAAATGAAAGCCTATGCTTTTTTAGTATTCATCCATTCTGCAGGATGGTTTAATTTCATTTTATTGTATGCATTATTTTGTCTTAGGGAAAAAAAAACCAACAACCTTGAAACTGTAAAATAATCAAATACTGAATCAATAGGCAATAAACTGTTCTGATATCACTTTCAACTTGTTTTAGCACAATTAAAATCATATATTTTCTAAATACTTTTAGAGACGTGCACCTGTTATATCTTACCATTACAGAATATATCACTCTTGATAGTTTCATCAAAAAATCCTAGATGGTAGTCTATCTGAATTATGTTAAATAAAATATGGCCACTGTCTTAATTAGTCTGCAAGATTAAAATCAAATGGATCTGAGATAAGAACTGAAGTCTAAACATGCCATATATATCATGTGTACAACAGGGCACATAGAAGTCAAAAGGTCATTATTTTTTCTGAAAATTACATATTCTCATGCAAAATCTGATAGTCTTTATTGATGGACAATGTCATAAAGCCATCACTGTGTTTATAGACATTTAATTGAAGACAGCATAAAACGATAAACTAAGAAACATGCATGGTTGACTCCTCCAATTCAAACCATAAATCATACTGATGTTCAGACAAGTCGCCCAGACACAAATTCTGATGATAGATGAACCATTTAACTTTGATTTTTGAAAGCAATGAGCTCGCTAGCCATACCTCACACTGACTAATACCACATATGGTCATGTAAGAACTCATCAAAAATCCATTTTTCCCTTGTGCGGATGCTAAAATTATCTTCTAAATGATCATTATTAAAAGTGTGCAGTGTGTAACATCCTTCTAATGTGCATAGCCGGATTCAAAGTCTGCTTGCTTCAGTAAGCAGTGATTTTATTGCTGTTTCTAATCTTAAGTGAAGTCTCTTAAAATATAAATAAAAGAGACAAGACAATATGTAATATTAATTTATAAAAAAATACATAGGAAAGCTAACAAAACAAATGAAGGGAGAGAAACTTTTTTTTAAAGTTCCTTAGCATAGCGTAATTTCTCTAGATGATAAAATACACTGCACAGCACACAGTTATGACAAAACCCGAATCAAAGTATCCACTTCATATATCACAGTCAGCACCCCACAGTGTATCTTTTGGGACTATTGAATATTACATGCTGGTGTTACAGCAGTAGAATCCAAAACAGTAAATAAATAAACAAATAAATAGTGGATTATATTCATGTGTTTTGTACAATAAGTCATTAGCAGATTTTCATTATAATGCCAGGATCTGCACAGATTCCTGAACTAAGAGACAAGTGACTATATCTGTGCAAGACTACAAACATATACAAACTTTCTATACCTATCGAATCATTAAATCTGTTTTTTAAACTGCAGTTATGAAATTATCACTAATCAGAGCATACCTGGGTAAATTAAAATCTGCTAACATCAGCCATAAGGCAGACCCTTGATCTATTTTATTAAGTTATATTTCTATTAATTTATTAGAAATATTTAAAAGTATTGTGATTTAACCCTCGAATAAAAATCCAACAAGCTAAAGAATCAGGCCTAACTGAGTTTTTGAATATTTTAATAGATACTTTTGCACTATTTTCCTCTGCTTAATCAAGTACAAGTCTTCAATCAATGGCTAAGGTTTGTTCTAACATGAATACCTAATAAAATAAGATAACAATACATATTATAGTGCAATTAGAACACATCAAAAGGAAATTCTCAACAGAACTGAAAGAGCTAATATATTGGTCATCAATTATTTGCAATGAAGGGGAATAAATAAAAAAAATCTGAACTCTTATTCAATAATTACTTTTCTAAACTTTCAGTACTCTAGAATTATTCTGATCTGTGTCTAGCTATACAAATGTTTTAATGTATTATAAATCTTATGAAAATTTGAAAATGCTTGCCATATTACTGCTTCTACTAGTGGCTTCCTGCAGCTAGAAAAAGCAGCAGAATATTTTCAGAATATATGAAACGGAGGTGGAACACGTAGTAATATTGGGAGGGCGGGAAATCAGCATTTCTGTTACAAGCAGACTTGCTATATAGTTGATATCACACAGCATTAATGAACTAGATTTATCAACAAAAATTACTCTGTACCAGCAGGTGAAAAACTGAACAATAAGAATAAAATTTCCTTCTTCTGTCAAAAAAAGAAAAATAATTAAATTATAAGAAGTATTCACTAACCACCATCACAACCAACCAGCTAGTATTGTAGCATTCATTCAGACAATGCTCACACACATTGTCTTACCCCAGCTCTTGCCAAATCAAGCTCCTGAATGGCCATGACAAGACCAGCATGCACCTCCTCCTGTTCCTTTTTGGTATCATCCAACTGTAATAAATGAAAGAGCAGTGATATTTAGATGGATGAGTTGTGCGCCAGGAAGAGAAAAGTACCAAACAAGGACCTAAAGCGATCCCCTGTCTTCACATGCTTGATTTCATTCCTTAATTAGAGCCATTAATCAATAGGTATGAGATATGAGGCTTTAGAAGGGCTTGGTGACACGACACCTTGCCACCTGTCAAAATTACAGCTTTCTGTTCATGCACCATCCCTCAAATAGTTATTTTCTGCAAGCCTGGCTGCATTCCACAATTCATTATTTACTGTATAGTTCTATCCCTGTGCAATGTCAGAAGATAACCCTTTGATGATAAGGAATGCTTTACATAAAATGGTTAAAACTCACAAATTATTTCAAAAATTCCTACAGTAGTTAAACCTTAAAAAATCTAAGGTTTTTGTATCACAGAATCACAGAATTCTTTTTTTACTCACAAAGAAATCTTGTATGTAAAATGTTCTCTTTGCATATTTATTTCTAAAAAGTAGTGCTTTTCCAATATGATAAAGCAGTTTAGTATTAAAAGATTAAAAGTTAAACAATCAGTTACTGTGAAATTCTCCTATGCTATGTTTATCCAAACATCTAGATATATTCATACTATTGCATAAGTTTTATCCATCCACCAATATCCATATACATATACACATTACAGTGAACAATAAATCTACCATATCAATATACGGAATTTTGAACCACATCAAAGCACATCAGTGAAGAGAAAAATAGCAAGTGTGTGTTTGCTGAGAATAAATTTCAGAGCAGTAACACTTAGATGTAGATTCACTGTATCATATACATGTAAAGAAAGGCAAAGTGTTGCTTGCAGATGCTCAAGTATCTGATTCAGGGGAGTAAAAGCATGGCTGCTTCAGGGAGATTCCCTGTACTCTCCCACTGACATGATTCAATCCTGGCCCACAGGGATCATCACCCATTCACCTGGAGTTAGGCTAGGACTAGCAACACATCTCACATAGGCCACCGATAACTGTCACATAGTAGCAACCTGCAGTCACAACTGACTGAAGTCATACTGAAACTGGTCACTCAGACGTTAAAGGTTTTGTATTGTATTACCAGTGGTAACCATCCAGTCATCAACCTATAAATATTTAATATAATTACAGTTTACTGCTCATAAACTTCATTCACTTGTTGATGCCACTAGTTTCCAATTTCTTGTTGACAGAAACTGAAACTCATGAAATAGAACGTAAAAGACTTGCTTTCTTGTCTTTGGATTAATTCAAATTGTAATTCACTCTAGTTTGAAAATTCATATACAGAAGAGTTGCTCCTGTAAAGTGGAAAAAGGTCTATTTCACACTCTGGACAGTGTCAAATGTCTGTCTCTGTTTACTTTCTTCCTACAAATTCCATCAAGTGACACCCTGAATTATAGACTAAATCTTCTGTGCTGTAAATAAGAACATGGTCCTAGCTGGAGGAGGGAAAATTAAGAAGGTATTTTCACATGTTAGTGATGACAACATATAATTGACTTGTTGCTTTGTTTTGCTGTGCTACTCAGTGTTTATGCTGTCATCAATGACTTATGAAATTAACCCACTCTCTTTGCATGTATGTCCTCTTTGAATGCCTTGGGTAAAGGAAAAGTGGCTTACACCACTCTGTAAGTACTTGACATGTATGTTGTCACCACTTCAGAAATATGGTGAAACTAAGCAACAAAAATGTGGGAAATGTGGTGGTCAATTTGCATTATTCAGTGTAATTTTTAGAAAAACCTTCGTTCTTCACAAGACTAAATTACAAAACTGAATATGCATTTAATATTAATAATGAAGATTTTAAGTCTTCACACTCCAGAAGTGCAACTGTTGGTCCTCAATTCAGAATGGAAGACTCTTTCAGATCAGACTTTATATCAATTTCCTTATGTACACACACATATATCTTGCTATCATTACGAAGTGCAATGGTCAAAACATAATCTAAATTGAAGATGAGTTCCTTTTAGATATTTGAGTACAAAAATGTCAAAATCAAACAGATAGGGAAAATAGGCTGTTAGAATCAACTTAACAAAAATAAATAACTGCACAAGTTACAATAAACTAATCCTGGTAAACAAGGACAAAGAGATTACTTACCAGTAGCTGCAGTACTTCAAGTGAAAGAGCACACACATATTCATATATATCTTATCACTAGAGATCTGAGAAATTTTTCCATTCCAGTACTTGCAAAAGTTAACACTCAAAGACATGCTCTCTTGTTAGTATGAAGAAACATAGTATGGAATGCATTTGGCATTGTTTCAGTTTTACTTCAACCAGAGAAATAAAACCCTAGAAACACTGGAAGACTTTGAAAGAATGGAAATTGGACTACAGCTGCAATTACAGGGTGTTATGCTATGTCTGCCATAGCAAAGCAGTCACATTCCTCTTCCATCTTAACCAGAACATCTGATCACAGTGGGAATAACATAAATATATAGGCCAATATGATGATGAAATAAGGAATGTCCTCCTAAAAGAGCCTGTATGCTCATGCAAATAGGAGCACAAGAACTATTTACAGTGGGAAGCAAGCAGATCTAATTGAGGTTGGTCATACACATCAAGATCATCAAGACCACTATGGAGCAGATCTCCCATTGTCAGTTTGCTACAGAACTCTATGCCAGTAGTGATCTTGTAAAGGGTTATTGAGTTAGTCATCATTGATTGTATGTGATAATTTCAGATATGAAATAGGAATGCTGTGCCTGAACTGCAAAGGTGGGGCTCTAGAATACAGAAATGCAATTTCTGTACCTCTTGTATTCAAGGCCCACATACAACAAAGATGCCCAGATGACCCTGCCATTTCACTACAGACACTCTTGACACCATTGCTCTAGGAGGCCACAGTAGGTGGAGGGGCATTTATTGTGAACATTGAGCTGATTTCATCACCACAGCTGAGAAACCCAGGAGTGTGAAAAACAGTGACCTGCACTTGGTAAGAAAGTACACTGAGTGTAATCATACTTGGAGACAACCAAAGCAAAGATGAGCACGAGACATTATGTTTATACTAGTGGTCTTAAGAGAGCCATGTGCTATTTTACTGGAGGGGTTAGACAACAAACAAATCAGATTCTCCCAGGAACTAGAAAGCTCTCATCACTAAGAATTATTCTATAAATATCCATAGCCCATGACAGTACAGATTCAATTTTTGAATGTTTACTGAGACAAAGATGTGTCAACAGAATTTGTGTTTACCTCAGAGACTGATAATTCCTTCTGAAAAGAAAGAAATTACTGGAGAAAAAACTAATCATATAAAGACTGTGTAGAAGCTTGAATTGTTAAAGAGCCCATTAGAAATCAAACCAGATATGACAAGACTGAGGTGATCTCTCTATGTAAAATATATGCCTCCTGGAAATCCTGAATTACAGACCAGACTTTCCTGAACAACTCCAGAAAGTTGCCATCCTCAACTTGACTATCGGACATAAAAGCTCATTTTGAAGTCCAGAACAACTGGTCAGCTCCTCTTTCTAAAACTAAAAAAAAAAAACAACAAAACAACAAAAAACAAACAAAAAAACCCAACAAAAAACCCCAAACCAACAACAAACAAACCAACACAATAAACCCAGCATTGAAAGAAGTGCTGTGTTTTATACAAATCTGTATTCCACATGATACACCCTTTTGTTGAGCAAGAGGAAAGAATTAACACATCCTTTATACAACCTCTAAAAGGCAAAAGTTCTACATGCTTACAGGACAGGGCACCTTTCTGCCCATACTCTGATTGCACAGGCAGTGTGTAAGTTCCAGTTACTGGAATATGTGCATTTATGTACACAGATGTATATATTCTCCACTAATTGGCTTTCATTCTGATCAGCCAAAGAGGGAAACAGGATAAGGCATTTGGTGCCATTTGTGTTTGTATGAGTGCTGTGTTTTCTGTCTGCATTTATCTGTGTGGCTGGCCATTTATATACGTTTGCGCACTGTCTGTATGTGTGCTAGTGTGCCTACCACAAATACACGCTCAGTCTGGTTGCTGCCTGGGCCTGGGGACACCCACTGCAGCAGCTTCACCTTTATTCAATCAGTGTATCCAAAAGTTTCTTTGCCTACAAAAAAAACCCCTTAAAACCTAAGAAGCTTACAAAACACATAAACACATCAACTAAAATAAACTTCTTCATGGGATTACTAACTGTTGAAGTACATCTGAAGAGAGCTAATTAAAATCTTTGTAAATGAAAATGATTGCTAAGTATAAGAGTCCAAATCAACACACAACTGAGAAAAATCAACTGCAATCTGCTGTAAGAAAAAACAGACTGTGGGATGCCCCAAACAGGCATTTTTCATTCTGTTCTCTTTCATCTTTTTTCAAGGACTCTGCAATTACAAAAGTTACAAAAAGGGAAGGATCTCTAACCTTCCTATACCCCAAATCCACAAGGAAAGTTTCCAGAATTTTGGTATCAAGGGATTCTATCTGCCATTATGGAAATTTTGTTGCTGCTCTGTCGCTAAGTAAAAGAAGTGTTAACAAACTTGAAAGAAAAAGGAAAATTTTAGAAATACAGGCTCCCTATTCATCCTAGCTACTATCTTAGCTGGCTGAAACTGAGCCATATCTTCATCATTGTGTTCTTCCTTCTAAAGCAAACTGTCCAAAAAGAGTAAATTGAGAAGTCCAGCAGCAGCCATAGTATTAGAGAGGTATGGGCATTTTTTATATAATTTTTCACATTCATCCATTTTGTCTGCAATACATAATAGTCATGACATTTATGATGAAAGGACTTAAATGGGTATAGGAGCAAGGATGAAAAAAAGGGAGGAGAAAGCTATATAAAAGCTAGGAGCTATAGCTGCAGTTTGTTTCTTGATGAAGAGACAGAAAAGTAAAAACATTTCTATTAATTTCTTGACCTCGACTGATAATCTGTCAGGTCCATCACATGGATCAAGAGCAGTTGGCAACATGCTTTACAGTCCTAATTCCCCCAGCAATCAAACTTATTTACATTGTTTTCTTCTCATGGAAGGGTAAGGGTATGCAATTTTGTCCTGGTAGGGAGATGGGACACTGTTGAAAAATGCATATGGACACAAACCTGTGACTACATTTGTATTAACACTGACACCTAGAGCTTGGCAGTGACCTCTCAGCTCCATTGTAGAGATGTGACCATTTTCTCCCCACTAATATGTAGGGAACATTTGGCCTGCATACAGATCCCTACAACCACTCTATCCTTGCTTCTCCATTTGTAACAAGGGTATGTAAAAGGAATTAAAAAAAAAAAAAAAAAAGAACAGAATCAAAGTTACCTGTTTTAAGACAAGAATAGAAAAGTCTCATTTGACTGACTGTATCACAAGATATTAATTTCTTTACCAGTGAGTTCATATTTAATAGCCAAAAGACAAACTTCCACAATAGTAGAGGAAAATCATTAATCAGATGGAGAAAATAATAGTCTACAAGTTATGCACCATCCAGATTCCTGTATTCTTACACATACTAACGTATCTTGAATTATGATACATATAGGATATTACATGTACATTTCATAGAGCAACCGAATGTGCAAAATATTTGAGAATTCTTGTACCAAACTTTGAAAGGATTCTTTTCTAGAACTCTCCTCAGATGCCACTACTCAGACCATACAAAAAAGTGACCAGAGGGAAGAACACTAGGATATTGATAAGTAGCAGGATATTGAAAGGAAGAACAATCCACGACACTAAACTCTCACTTGTAAAATAGACAGTTGACTTATCTGGTACCTCAGCTGTATTATTTTTTCTTTTAGCCTGATCTATCATGTGCCTAACAGTGGAAAATAAAGTTTTGGGTGAATATAATATAAAACAGACTTGTCTGACAAAAGCAGAACTGTGGGTACTCCTCATATACCAAAGAGGTGTTATCACTTCTTGTTAATAGAGCAGCACAGAGGAGGAACTTAAAATAAATGACTGCCATCAGTTCCAAATGAAGACATAAGTAGGGCATACTGTTGAAAGTGTTGCCATTCACAGTGGTGACTTGTACCATGGTTCAGTCAAGACATTCAATTTCTGTAAACGTGTATCAAGAGCCCATTCAGAAGACAAATAGTGGTTGCTCCAGATGCTTATTGTGAGTAGTTGTGGATCTCATATTGCCATAGTGTAGAAGTGTTTCAAATATGTTCAAAAACCCCAAATCAAACCAAAACTAAAATTTTTCATATAAAAAAGTGTAAGTTTTGAAGTGACATTTATATGAGCTGAAAACTAAAGTTAATGAATTTATACTTTTCACAACTGTCATTCTTTACAGCACGTGAAAATTCAGAGACATTACGATCTAGGTTATACTGTAGACATGTTGTATGTAGACAAAACCAACTCAGGCTGAGAAATTGCCCTGAAGATGTGTATGCACTCAGGTAAACTACTTTTCCTCAGAGAAACAGTCATGCAGAAGCTGATAACCTTAGATGGTGCAGTCTATGCATATTACGTGTACTGGAGACAAGTGTCCACCAATTTAATAATTCTAGTCTCTGTAGATTTTATATTAAAATTATATTTTTCCTAATTTTCTAGTTTCTGTTGGTAACTAACTAATTAAAAAATATTATGTATTTTCAATAGTGTTTAGAAAATTTATTCCATGTATCCAGTTGCCAGACTGCAACAAATAGATAATTTCATTTTTATGAAATAAAATTACTAACTTGCAGGGAAGCCTGTTTGTTTTAACCAAATGCTTCATGGGTAGCAGTAGTGCATACTATTACTCATTATTTAGTCCCTATGCCACTAGTTTATCATGAAATGATGGAGGTCTTGGAGGACTGTAAATAGCACAGTACACAATTCCAGTGACACATTGCTAGTCCATTACTTACAGCAAAGGCATTACCAACTCATCTCACAGAGAGAAAGGTATCTACACCAACTCTATTCTGTAAAATCATCTCAGTTTGACAGTTTTAATTATATTTTTAATTTTATTTGTTCTGGTATAAATAAATGGATCTAAATACTATGTCATAAAAGTCTGGTCCTTAAACTGGTAACTGTGTAGACCTATTTTTAAAAAAAGTCTGAATTTAAATAGAAACATGCTAATCTCACAAACTGCCACATTTTCAATGCTTCAAAACCAAAGTCAACACCTAGGTCTATTAATCTTACTCAGTAGGAACATGAGCTAGATAATGGCATATCTTCCTTTATAAAATTTCCAGGTGTTAAGTCATAAAATTAATATGTTATTTTTACACTGAACTAATCAAGAAAAAAAGTTGTGTTTTTACTTAGACTTTTTTTTCCCACCATGTATAAATATACTTCAGTAAAATTAAGGCAGTTTCCACAGTTAGATAAAATAAAAATTTATTTAGGCCTCATACACAGTATCATTTTCAAAATACTTTGCATGCTGCTTTTGATGGTTTTGTTATGAGATCTTTTGTCACTCGTATTTTGTGGCTGAGCTGTATTAAAGCCTTGATGTACTTACTTTTTAGGTTCTGTGAAATCAGATTTAAGAGTGACAAAAGCATCACACCAGTGATCTTCAGCTGTAGGCACATATTGATTGTCCACTGAAGGCTGCCTGTCCTGCTCAACAACTGCCTTTCAGTTCTTCAGCTGTGTATTTAAATTAACAGAAAAGACAGAGATAAGAATAAGTAATGATCTGAAAATGCTACAAAGAAGTAAAACATTCTGTCATTCTATATTGTTCCTTGCTACTCAATACGTATTTACTTCTATTATGGTATCTTACTGTTCCACTAACTCAAACATGAACCAGAGATATCTTTTTGTAGTGAGCTCTTTAATAAATCTTTAACAAGCATTTCTTGATATATTACAAAAAGATAAGTTGGTCAGACTTATGATTTCACAGTATTCCTATCTACAGCATGTCAAAAAAGTGTTGCCAAAATATGTTTGTCTATCATCTACCATATTTTGATTTTCTATCACTGAAAGACAGACTCTCTAGAATACATTTTCTCATAAGGAAACAATTTTGGACTTTCTTTGAGAATATTTTTAATTTTAGGATTTCCAACTTCTATGTCTTCATATTTGTTTTTCCAAATTCTTTCTCCGCTGTGCAACAAAAGAAACTGTTCTTTGTAGCAATCTCCAGTCTGCAAAGGTCATTTATTATGAATCTTACTATATATGCCTAATTTTATATTGCAATATAAATCTTCAGCTACCCCTAAATGTGACAACTCTGAAGGTTCAATCAGAGGTTGGATGTATCAATGTTTAATGTATCTCTTAATAAAAAATTAGCACAAGCCTTCAAAGAAAATAGAAGTTCTTGGTTTATGTGGTCTGCTTCACAGGACTATTAAAATTATTTTTATTACATTGTTAGTATTCATATAGGCATAATAACAAAGTTAACTATTAGGTTTAACATAGCAAAATAGGAACTGAAACATGTTTGCCCTCACAAGGAAAATGTCCTAGTTGAACACTGGCAAGCTACAACATATAACAAAATTCATTACAAAGAAGAAATGTCTATCTGTATGAAATAATCTATGCACTGTATATTCTGTAGGTTGGAAAAAAATGTCACATTTTATTCTATGTTATTATAAAAAGATATGTGGTCAGCAGGTTTTAAATAAGACAGTAACCAAAAAAGGACAATTATATACTTTAAATGTTGCATATGGCAAATTATTAACCCCTTGTTGAATGCACCAATGTGTTTCATTTTTGTTTACAGATTCTGTTGTAAGGGTCTCTGATTTAATAACTAACATTCTATTTTCAAAATAAATTTAATCAAGAAAAGTGATTTTGGACTTTCTAGAACAAAATCTTTGTTTCTCTGTAGATTAGTACACTATTCAACATGTATATTATTTAAGAAAATATTTACAGCCAAACATTTTAAAGTACTCAGCTGCTTCAATTTTGATTGAAAATACTTTTTCTGTCATTTGGATATTTAAAAATTAATTTATATTAATGTAACTATTCTAACTGAATCTACTATGCAGAGTGTTTACAAATGAACTTTCTTCTTTTGTACTTAAATGATAGTATTTTGATGAAAAGAGATGACTCTTACATTCAGCTAAGATAACAAAAATTCTTATGGTTTCACTTGTGTTGCAGTGAATTTATTGTAAATTCCACCAGTCTGAGAGATTAAGTCCATCCATTTGTTGAAACAACAGGTCGTATTTTCCACCCCCAAATATTTCGAGAATCACCAAAGATGTTAAAAATGACAAAAAAATGTAAAGAGCAAAAAGAAGTGTGGTCTGGTTGTAAAATAAATGTAAAATTTCAGAGACAACCACCTGACCCAGTCCCTGACCCACTTTGTATGTAAAAGTGTCCAGAAAACATTATGATTAAATTCACTGAATGAAAAACTGAATAAAATAATTTAAAGTTTGTCTTTGTTATCAGCCTGATTAACTGAGTCTTTATTATTTGCTGATCTTTTATGGACTCCAGTAATTATTCCTTGTTTTAGTGCTAATGAACGAAAAAATATTATTCCTTTTTTGCAATAATTTATGTTTGCTATTTGGAATATTATTTTTTCTCTCACTTTCAGAGAATGAGTAGTGTCTGTGTAGGAGCTCTAAGTTATCTGGGACAGAATATGCACTGCAGACTTGTTATAGCTACAATTGTCTTTGTCTCAGAAGTATGACATGAGAAGATGCTGATATTCTGAGTGATCTAGCATAGCATCTGAACACTTCTTAGCTACTATTTTCAATAGGGTAATTTATATTCAAAAATAATTGATGCAAAATCTTAAGCGTTAAGCGGTATTTTTCATAATCAAGCTGTATGTATCTAACATACACTTGAAAACTTAGTTTTGTGCATCCAAGTTTAAGAAATGCTAACACTTTTCAAATTAAAATCTTCTGAAAACAAGTTTGAGCAAAGCATTACATTATAGTGATCATTAACACACTTCTGAAACTTCAACTTTAAACAGAATTACATTATGTGGATTTCTCAACTCTGTTCACATTGTTCAAATTAAATAAGAATTCAGTGCTTCAATATAATTTTCCCATGAAGAGAGTTTATTCTCAATGGAGTTGTCTAACAAAGGCTAATTTTACAGTTTTGGTTGTTTTCTTTCTCTAAGACATTAAGCACGCTAAAACCCAGAACTGAGCAAAAAGGAGTTTGTGAGTATCATGACCATTACTAAAAAAGAATTAAAAGTCTGGTAAATGACTCACCAATTAGCAACATTCTGTAATGTCATTATCCTTCTGTTAAAAAAAAAAAAAAAAAAAAGGAAAAAAGGAAAATCAGGCTTTAGACAGTATAGCTGTGGTTCCCACACCCTGATCAATCCACTTTTTGGCAGCCAGACCTATGGGTCCCTCGGATTACTGCCTCTCTTTAATTGTTGGCACTCACATCTCTTATCCTACTCATCAGCTACTATTCACATGTACAGGCTCAGGATAGAGAGCATGCCCACATTGAAGGTAGTTAGAAATAGGATTTAATATAAATGCAGAATATGCTGAGATGGTAAAGCACAGGGCTCAGTCAGTAAAGTGTACATATGATTCTTTATCCTCATTTCCTCTACTGTCCCACACCTGTTCCTACCCATTCTACCTTGATCCCTTCCTTTCCCTATTGTTGTTCCTTTTCAACATATCCCATCAGTCCTACACAATCCCAAAACTCTCTTCGTTGCGTTGGCATCTAACAATAAGACCCACACATCTTTACTGCATGGTGCTACAGGGAGAGGATCTTTGTTGAGTCATCTTGATGGAAGTAGAAACAAGGACCATAGGCTAATCGTTCTCCCCTGGCAGTCTAGGGAGCAGCCACTTCAGTGTGTTCCATTAGGTTACAAAGGCTTCTCTACCTTTCACGTTGCTTCTCTGAGCTTCATCATGTCCCTGTGATTTTAATTTGCTTAGCTTTCAGTCAGACAACCTAACACCTACTTTCTTTCAAAGGGAGTCATATTCTGAGTTTCCAATACATAGATGCTAGTTTTCACAAAATTTATAATTATCTTTGAGATTTGTATTTCTGTTTTGAATTTGAAACCACTAGAGGATGGATTGAAAGTGTGATCAACATATACCTGATTTTATTAAGAAATGAGGAACAAAAGATTAGCGATCTTCTTTCTCTTCTCCCTTTACTACATCACTATCTTCCTCACCTTTCATTAACTAATTAATTTCTTCCATCACCAGTAAATCTAATGGCAATTATTTTCTATCTAGTGAAGAAATTTCTTTCAACCGCATGTTATTTACCTTTGTTACCATCGAGTTTTGTCCTGCTGTTGGTATTTTCCATGTCTTCTCTCATTCTCTCTTAGTTTGTTACTTCAGTTTTACATATATGCTATAAACTGGATTCTTCACCTTTAATCTCATTGAACATAAATCGAGAATTGCTGCCTGAATTCTTTTATGCAATTCCAGTCTAGATTTTTGTCAAACTTAAACCTTGAAAATACACTGAAATTAGTCAGTGTCTATTTGCTGGCTCATGGTCATCCTCCTGTCCACCAGGACCCCCAGGTCCCTTTCTCCTACACTGCTCTCCAGCAGGTCAGCCCCCAGCCTGTACTGGTGCATGGGGTTGTTCTTCCCCAGATGCAAAACTCTGCACTTGCCCTTGTTGAATTTCATTAAGTTTCTCCCCGCCCAACTCTCCAGCCTACCAAAGTCTCGTTGAATGGCAGCACAACCCTTTGGTGTGTCAGCCACTCCTCCCAGTTTAGTGTCGTCAGCAAACTTGCTGAGGATACATTCTATACCCTCATCCAGGTCATTGATGAAGATGTTGAACAACACCGGTCCCAGTACCGACCCCTGAGGCACTCCACTAGTTACACACCTCCAACTAGATTCTGTCCCATTGACTACAACTCTCTGACTTCTTCCCTTTAACCAGTTCTTGATCCACCTCACTACCTGATCACCAAACCCATACTTTATCAGCTTATCTATGAGGATGCTGTGGGAGACAGTGTCAAATGCTTTACTGAAATCGTGATAAACCACATCCACCGCTCTACCATCATCTATCCACCTAGTTATTTCCTCATAGAAGGCTATAAGGTTGGTCAAGCATGACTTACCCTCGGTAAAACCATGTTGACTGCTCTTAATGACCCCCTCATCCTTGATATGCCTAGAGATAGTGCCAAGAACAAGTTTTTCCATCACCTTTCCAGGGATGGAGGTGAGGCTGACTGGTCTATAGTTACCTGGGTCCTCCTTCTTGCCCTTCTTGTAGCCTGGAGCGACATTTGCAATCCTCCAGTCCTCAGGCACCTCTCCTGTTGCCCATGACTTACCGATGATGATGGAGAGTGGCCTAGCAATGACCTCTGCCAGCTCTCAGTTGGACAGTGTTATATATGGGATCCAAACTCAAGTCATATGCAGATTGCTTTAAATTTAATATGAAGAAATTAATATGACAAATGGCTAGGATGATTAGATTTTTCTGGAACAAATGCACCATCTGTATTGTCTAATGATAGACATTAAAAATGTTTGTTACAATTATTGTGCTCACAGCTACTCTGATGTCCATTCTAGACTTTATAATTATATGCAATGATTTTTTAAAGTTTTTTGTGATTGCCATTAGAAACAGATAGTTAATAAATACAGTATTACTGAATACTATAAGTATAAATATTACTGAGATACCTTAAAATTGGGGTGGGTGTGAATAGTTCAGGAAAAAAAAATATTAAGGGGAAAAAAGTGTGAAAAAGAAAGCTGTGCCATTGATCTTTTAAGTCTGAAAGAACTTCAAAATAACTCAGAATTTTCCCACTGGGGTTTTAAAAACCCTTGACAAACTCTATAGATTTCTCACACAGACCATCACAGTCTACCAAAGTATTCAAGTATTAATTTTTACTATTTCTAAATTAGTAGAGAACTCATCAAATTTTAGTTTAAAAACAAAGCACTTAGAAGATGGCAGGTCGTTGTGACATATTACAAAATGATATCAAAATAACTCCAAAAAAATTTATGCAATCATCACAAAAAAGTTACAGTACTGGCATATGTTACTAAACACATAAAAAAAAATAAGGATATTTATAACAAATGCATATTGTCATGCATTACTCAATTCAACTTATTAATTTTTCCAAAAGCACTACCTAGAACCATAGGAAAGTTTAGGTCAGGAGGGACATTGAGTAATCATCTGTTCAAACTTCCTGGTGAAAACGGGTCCCTAGGCTAGGCTATGAAGGGCCTTGTTAAGCCAGGTCTTGAATATTTCCAGTGAGGAATATTCCATCATTTTTCCAGATCACCTATTCCAAGTTTTACTTGTTCCCAAGGTGAAGAATCACAGAGTCATAGAATCACCCCCGTCAGAAAAGACCTTCAAGATCATCAAGTCCAACCATCAACCCAGCACTGCCAAGTTCACCATTAAACCATGTCCCCAAGTGCCACATCCAAACATATTTTTAATACCTCCTGGGACAATGACTCTACCACTTCCCTGGGCAGCCTGTTCCAATGAATGGCCACTCTTTCAATAAAAAAAATTTTCCTAATATCAAGTTTGAACTTCCTCTGGTGCAACTTGAGGTCATTCCTCATGTCCTGTCGCTTGTCAGCTGAAAGAAGAAAGCGGCCACCCCTTCACTCCAACCTTCTTTCAGGCAGTTGTAGAGAATGATATGGTTTCCCTTGAGCCTCCTCTTCTCCAGACTAAACAGTCCCAGCTCCCTCAGTTGCTCCTCATAATACCTGTGCTCCAAGCCCTTCATCAGCTTAGTTGCCCTACTCTGGACCCACTCCAGTACCTCAATGTCTCTTTTGTAGTGAGGGGCCCAGAACTGAACGCAGTATTCCAGGTGCAGCCCCACCAGTGCTGAGTAGGGCGGATTATTACTTCCCTACTCCTGCTGATCATACAAAAAAGTGGAAGCACTGTTCAGCAAGAACTAAAACATCAGTATGTTATTAGTGCTATTTTGGTCATGAATAGAAAACAAAGTATTGTATAGGTTGCTATGAAGACAATTAACTTAATCACATCCAGACCCAGTACATTCCAGCAGTATTTATTTTAATTTTGCAAGGCAACTCAAAATGTTTTCCTACCCATCTTACCTTCCATTGATCTGATGCCTGTAGAGTCATTTTATCTCTAAAGGTATAAGTTAGGTGTATCTCAAGTAAATTGATGAAGAACACTAGTGAAAACCCAGGCCATAACTTTGTCTGGGAAAGACTCAAAATTCATGTATTTACATTCACAGAGTTTGGGCTTTTTTGCAGCATATAATGTTCTTGTAGTTATATTATGCAGCATTCTTTCTAAGATGATATTTTGTCAGTACATGATACAATCTGACAAACTAAATAAGTATTTCGTATCTGATTCCTCCTCAGGGAGGACTTGAGGGTGTTGGTTGATGAAAAGCTCAACATGAACTGGCAGTGTGCACTTGTAGTTCAAAACACCAGTGGTATCTTGGGCTGCATCAAAAGAAGCATGACCAGCAGGTTGAGGGAGGTGATTCTCCCCCTCTATTCTGCTCTCGTGAGATCCCACCTGGAGTACTGTGTCCAGTTCTGGAGTCCTCAGCACAAGAAAGACATGGACCTGCTGGAGCAGGTCAGAGTAGGGGTACAAAAATTTGGGGGCAGGGGGAAACATGTATGTTGATTGAACTTAGAAGTAAGTTAGCCCAGAATAACAATTTGTTCAGTTATGATTATGAAAAATAGTTTAACAGGAATACATAGCTGTGTAACATTTTTACTGTAACATCAGTGTTATTACTTATGGTTCCAGAAGTCCTCTTGAACATTTTTTTATATAAAAGTTAATAATCCACACCATATTTGTAACACTAGTCTTTCATGATGATCACAGAAAAATTTTGTCAACCTATTTCTTCACTCATTACAACCACTAATAAATCAATGAAAAGTACTACTTCCAGTGATCATATGGAAGAAATTAGATGTCTAAAAGTAAAAGAACTAAAAACCTGAAAATATATCCTAGTTTTTCTATAATCAAATGAAAGAGCAAAGTTGAGAAACTAGGAGTATTTTTTTAAGCATTCTACGAAAATGCATAAAATCCAACTCCCAGTGGAGGACATTGGGCAAGAATACAGAAGAAATTCTGAGGTCTGAGTTAAATAACTACTGGGTACAGAACCTGTATATTGTAACAGTTCTGGATAGATTTCAATAGATTTTTGGATTGTAGAGTAGTATTATTACTTATCTATTGTGTAATTGAAGAAAAGTTACAGGTCTTTCTTCAAGAAGTGTTTTTGAATATTTCAGACAGTGACTTTTTGCCAAACTCATATTTTAGGTGACATGATATATTGTAACTTGTCCAATGCTTTCTACTTTTTTCTTAAGAATAGGGGTATTATCACTTTCTCTATCAAGTGACTTAGAGCTGCTAAATCACTTTTTGGTAATTAATTGTTGTTTACTTCTTTTCTCACTCTATTTTCTTGCAATCTTTCAATTATCTAATTGGATATTTCTTGTCTGATATGTCACACTTCAGTAATACCTTTCATAAGGCGTAAATCTTCTCTTCATTATACATGTGGATCAGCCTTTGAACCACTGACCACTTATCATTGATTAACTAGCTATGAACATTTCTTTGTAACTGTCACTTCTGTATTCTCCCCTAAATACTGAAGATATCTGAAGTTCTGGATCAATTTTATTAGAATTCAGTTTGAGTCAAGTTCCAATGACTAGAAGGCCAAGTGACTTTGTATCATTTGGACAATCATATCTTTGTTTTCTGTTTTTGATTAAGAGAGTTCAAAGGACATGGACATCTCTAGGTAGATATTGTCCAACTGAACAACAGAAAACACAATTATTTGCTGTAAGAGAAATCTGCCAGAACACTAACCATAGTAGCAGCTTAATTGAAGGCTGCCAATATTACTGAGACTGACAGAGTGGCAACTGGGAACTGCATGTTCAGTTCCACCAATTACTTTGCCAAGATTGGACATTCAAAGGATGCATTTCCTAGAGCTGTCCTATGGTTCTCCTCTTCTAAGATTTCAAGATCCATTCCCAGGTAACTTTCAGTACAAAGGAAATGTACAGCTAAGAACAATCCACTGTGTGAACATACCTGTGAAGAGGCTGCACTTGGAAGAGGATACTTTTCATTTATTATAGCTCTTCAATTGTGTTGTTTATTTATAAATTCACTACCCACATTTCTCTCCCTCCCCTTTTCAAAGTCTATCTCTTAGATACTTCTGAATTGCTAAGAACACAATCTGTGGGCTAGTCATTAACTTTTATTATTTTATATAGTTTGAAAGATTAAAGAGAACCACTGGGTACTCCTAACTCAATGTGCCTGCAGCGCAAATTCACAAAGTGTGAATGTAAGACAAGCACATAGACAAGCATATGGACAAGCATTTAAAGGATGCTACTCAAGTAAAATCATGATATAATATAGCATTCAGCAGTTAGTAGAAATACTCCAAATGTAAATTGAGAGTTCCAATGATAGTGTGAAATCTTGTTCAGCTCTTTACAAAGTAGAGGTATTTCAGTTTTTCTGATCTGGTCCCTTCCTGGAGAATTTTAGAACATTTGCAGCATATCTGAGGGCAAAACTCCCAGGCAAAATGTCACTTCTCTGAGAAGAAATCATGCATGGCCATTAGGGCTTGAGGTCTAACTGTAGCTGCATTATCTCATTTAAGAAAAATGCTTGGAAAATACATTAAATTAAAAAGAACAATATAAATAAAAGAGTCATAGAGAAATAGAGAGTTTGATGTGTAGAAGTGCATAAACTGACGCCTTAGACATCTCATATTAGAGATGAAGCAACTGCTCCAAAGGGAGGTTACGAAGAAGATCATAAAGTCCTGGGTATGTTGACAATACTTTGTTGTAGAGCCGGACTCTGGGCTGAAGAGTAGATATGCAAAGTTACAGAGAAATGTTTCCAGAAGAGAAATATGATGATAAAAGGGGAGTATACATGACAACACATCTGACTGTGGGGAGAAAGCAAGATATAAGGATAAACATTGTGGAAGAGAGTAATAAAGTAAAAGAAGTAAAAGGCATAAATAGTTTCCTTTGTCACATTTTCAAGTGAGCATTTTTACTTTGTCATATTTCCTTATCTCTTACCTAACTGAAAGAAACATGCAAGAACAGACAACAGATGCAATGAGCTGTGACTCACAAAGCTGAGTTTCTTTAGTGTGTCTCTTAAGGAAATCTACAATTCAGAAACTACTGCCTAGGATGCAACATGATAGAGCTCTAAGAGTTTTTTCAGAATGAGGGAATGATACGTTTGTCATTCAGTATGACCACCTACACCCATCACTGACTGTGACACTGAAATATCCTTCAAGGACAACTGCAGTATTCTGATAACCTTAGCTTACATGTCAAAACTGTGCTAGAAAAGGGACTTTAGAAGCAGTCCTCCATTTCTGACAGGCATGCAAAAATCTAGGCAGAAATAATTATATATTATTCTCTGAAAAATATATACTACATGTTGTGTTACACAGATATGTACTTGTTAATAATTTATGAAGACTTACGGTGAGACCTATTCTCAGTTTATGAAAATAATATTACAAATTCCATTTCATCTTCTCTCAGCCTAAATTGTTACAATTAGTAGAACTACTATTTTTTGTGCAAAGACAGTGATCAAAAGTCAATCAAGATCAAGACAGACCACAACCATGCCAATAAATCAAACATGACAGGGACTATTCTTTTTCACTGAGACAAGTTATCATGGAACAGCCAGCATCCATGGTATTGAACATGCATACTGCCTATTGGAATTGAACCTATGCCTATACAAACTCCTGAAACATTCCCAAGAATTATTTGGGGAAGCACAGGTAGCATAAGAATCCCTACTACCAGCAGAAATCACATTTATAAATAAAGGTGCAGCCTCTTATGCTGGACCAGGAAAAAAAATCACAAAAGTAGGTATGATTCCTGACCTAATTAATCTGTAATCTAATTTTAAAAGTTAATCATAAGTGAATGTGATAAATAGGAAGAAGAGAGAACTGAACACTGTAATTAAATATGATATGAGTATGCAAGCTATAAAACTTGATGGTCATACACCATGCAAAGGTCTGGATTCTTGTCAGGGAGATGAGGAGAGGAAAGGAACATTCATCAGCTTTCTTCCACTGATGCAGAATTTAGCCATCATTGACTGGTCAATTTGTGTAAAGATCACCATAACGTGGACTAACAGGAACAAGACTAAGAAGATGAATCCAAGAATAACACAGCATGCTTCAGCAGTGTAATGGAAGAAAGTATAAAGAGAGACAATGAAGGAGCAGACAAATAAATTGTTATTTCACTCTGACATCACTGGAAAAAAAGGGAAGAATTTTAAATATGTGACATAGAAAGTGACATAGCAAGTGACAAGTGGCATAAATGAGACTAACCCTTGAAAACCCATGAAGGTTAAGAGAAAAAATGTAAATTTCCAGAGACATAAAATGAAAATAAGAAAAAGTGGCATGGTCCAAATGATGAAACAGGAAAAAGATCTTACTACTTTAGTTTGAAATGTTTGTTCAGTGAGATGATGGTAGTAAAGGAGAAAAGAAGAGAGGTGACATGAGCATTTGGAGACATTTCTCAGATAACTGGGAAAAGAAATTAAGGAAGTAAACAGTGTGGATAACTGGAGGCTGTGAGTGAGGGGATAAGAGTTTATGACATCAGAGAAAAGAAACAAAGTGAGTAAGGTAGACTAACTGATTCAGATTGATGAAAAGAGAAAAGGGAAAGAAAAATAGCATGGCAGAAAAGTGTCATTTCTGACCATCCTGTATATGAAGAACCCACAGAATAAGACCTCTTACAGAAACAGATCTAAGTGGTAGATATGAGGCTTAAATAATGAGCCAGGTAATTAGAAATGGCAATGAGAAATAGGAGAGAAAAAAATAGGCAGAGGCCTGGGCAAATATTAACAGAGGGAGGATAAAGGGAGAGATGGGCTAAGGGGAAGATCTGGGATACAAGAAGCAAATACAAATTAACTGGATGGAGAATGCAAATAGAACATTAAGAGTCAAACATGTCAGGTGAGTGGTAGAACTCATAATCCATTTACCAATAACACAATAAATCAATTGGGGAAAAATAAAAACAAACTATGGAAATTATCATATAGAAGAATAGTAAATTGCATGCTTTAATGCACGTGTCAATAATGGGGACAAAGCAGAGACTTGGCTTGGTCAGCCAGTGATAGTCAAAGCAGCTGGACAGCAGCTGAGCACCAGATGTTGGGGCTGACACTATAAGCTAACTATAGTGAAGTCAAGGACCTATATCAATTTACAACAATGCATTTTGTGTTCCATGTATGACCAGTACATACCAAAGGCTTATGAACCACATTTGAAGGAAAACTAAGTGCTGCATACGTAGACAATGTAGTCATCTTCGGAATAGACTGGGAAAACCTCAGGAAATATTTTAGTAAGGTGATCACTGAATTACAAAGGGCAGGTTTAACCATAAATAATCAGACAAATGCTATGGCATAAGGTAACTGAATATCATAAGCACGCTTGAAGATGGAAAACTCAAATCAAAAATCATTAGCATTTTAAAAGCTGAAAATTAATCTTTAAAAAAATACAGTTACATATTATAATCTATGTACACACAGATTTTTTATTTTTTACAAGCTTAAAGAGAGTTACATGAATAAAGGCAGCAACCTAGTCCTAGCGGTTGATAAGACTGTACGTATCCTTCAATTTAGTGTACCATCTCTGAAAAAACAAAGATTTTACATTAGCTTTGATAATAGGTATGTATCTTAGACAATTGGAAAATGCAGAGCAGACAATTTACCCCAAAAAATGTATACCTAAGAACAAGCTAAAGAAAACTTTGTTCAGGGACTCAAACATGAGTAGCCAGGATCTTTTTTGTTAAGCTTAAGTGATGTTTCCTTTTCCTTGCTATATTAATAAACAATCTTATCTGTAGGATGCTTTATTATCCTCTTTAAGTATGAAATAAATATATTTTAAAATAGAAACAATACACAAGATTAATCAGCCTGATGTAACAGTGCTACTATTACATGATCATTTTTTTAAGTTTATTACTTTTATCCAGTTTTCAGTAGTATTCCTAATTAACAGCTATATTTTTTTCCTGTCTTTGGTTTCTAACTATGTGATTTTTTCAAAGCATGTCTGCAGCAGAAGTCAATTTGTAACTAAATATTAATTGATTCTGTATTTCTGCATAACAAAAATCCCTACACTACACAAATTTATATTTTCTTTGAACAAAATCTGTACATATATTACTGAGATTATTTAATACACTTAGTAAATCGCTATCAGGTAATATATGTGAGACTATAAAAACTTTTTCAAATTGAGCTTAGATAAAATCACAGCCAGTATACTTTGTTTTGGAAAAAAATATGTAACTCAGTTTATAATAAAATTATCAGATTTTTGTGGAGATTTTCCTTGCATTTCTTTAAAATATTATTTTAAACAAAGAATTTGATTAGATAATTTCTAAAACTATTATCACTAAAATTTGGACATGAGTAATATTTTGGAGATGATTAATCAATACTTATAATAGCTGTTTAAAAGACAAATATTGTATAGCTGTTAATCAGTCATGAGGCAAAAATTATAGATTCAGATGAATAAGCAATTTTCACTGAATCATTTTTCAAATGATTCAAGAGCATATACAGAACATTTTCAAATAACTTACTAATTTAAAAACCTGCTACAAAACATAAAAGTAAACTCCTTTTCTAAGTAGTTTCAGTCAATAGCAGAACTAATTGAAAACCTATAAATTTAGTACAGTGCAGCATGCAGTCTCTATCTTGCTCTGCCTATACATCAATAGGTCATTCTCAGTTAATTAAGTGAAGACATAATCAGCTTAATTTATGTAGTTCGGGGCAGTTAATGATATCTTAGTGCAGTACCTGAACATTTGGCCTGCCCATATAACTAGCTGGATATAACCATTTTGTAGCTCTCCAACTTCAGCTCTTTATTTTTTATCTCAGATTTCATTTTACACAGCTTAGTCTGGAGCCGCTAAGTCTAATTTCTTGAGGCTAGAGCTGAAATAAAGCCAGAACAAATTAACAGGTTAACAAAGCAACATGATCGGATTGTAGTCCGTGATAATTTTTTACACAGAAAAATCATAAAAAAATGTGATAGTTCCAAATTAACTACTTGTATAATTTAAGTATGCAATATTTTTAAATAGTGTAATAGGAATGCACAAAGGAATAATAATAGACAAAGAGATAGGACTGAAAAACATACTATTTTCCCCACAAATCATATAATTTAAAAATGGACATAAAAGGCCAGAACCTTACAGAACACACAACATGTAGTGTGCTACCTCAATAAGATCACCCTTTTTCTGTTGCAGAGAAAGTGTTTCCTTCTGCTGTCTCTGTAGCTCATCTTCTCTTTTCTGAAGCTGCAAGTTTACACACAAAGGCAAACCACAATGTCAACCAATTGGACCTCACTTAAGGAACCAAGGAGATCGATTTGTAAAGCAAAGGATGAACAGGACCCCATTTCTGAAGTACGTTGCTCAAACTGCTCTTTCATTAAAAGATGCTCTCTCTTATTGATTTTGGCTTAAGTAATGAGAAAGCTTATCCAAAAATCTTTAGCATTTGGGCTCAAGTTAAGGAAATCAATAGAGTCATTTCCCATTTGAACTGCATATGTGAGTTTTATGTACGAGAGACAAGACAAAGCCCAAATCGGATAAATCGATAACATTGTCAATAGAACATGAAGCTGACAAATGGCATTTTTAAGCAATTAAAGAGAGCTGTAAACATACAGAAGCTAATCAATTACAGTGCTCTGCTATTAACAGTTTTTAATTTATATAAACATTATTAGGAATCCCAGGGAATTGAGATAACAAAACTTATTTCTTGCTACTGTTTAGGGATTATGACAGTAAAGATTTTCTTGTCTATATATGTAAATCTTCTGAAGCTCATGGGAAGAAAAGGAAATATTTAATTAACCATTGAATTCCTGTACTATCATGTCTACATGTGTAATAAACACAGTGGTCATAATCCCTGGCTGCATTTTTTCACCCAATCTGGAGTACAAGGACAACTGAGGCATGCAAGTATCCAGTATTACAAGGCATAGAATCATGGAACTGTTGATTACAAGGGATGTCTAGAGATCACCTAGTTGAACATCTCATTCAAAGTAGGACTACAACCAGTAACAGATTGGTCAGCTTTGGTTTTGTCTAGACAAGTTTCAAAAAAATCCAAGGATCAAGATTCCATCACCCAGCTTCCTAAACTGCTCCATTGCTGCATGATCCTCCAGATGAAGAACTTTTTCTAATGTCCACACTGAAGCTGAAACTTGTGGCTTTTGCCTTTTGTTATATCAAATGCCACTACTAAGGAGAGATAGCTCCATCATCCTTGTAGTTTACCTTTAAATTTCACTGACTTCTAATAAAAGTCTCTAGCCTTTCTTTCACCAGGTTAAGCCATCTTTTATTGAAGATCATGTGCTCCAGGTCTCTAACCATGTTATATTCTTGATAACACTCTTTTGGCCCCTTTCCAGTTTTTCAATATCTTTCTTGAACTGTAAGGCCGATATGAAAAAAATACTCCAGTTACAGGCCCCTCTGTGTGAAGTATAAAGGAGTAATAACTTCCTTTGATATGTTCTCCACACTCCTCCCAATGAAGCCCAGTTTGCTTTATTTGTGATGGTAATATTCTGTTCATACTCATCTTGTAATTCACTATAACTTCTCCTTTCAGCAGAGCTGAATTAGTTTCCAGGCTGTACTGATGCACTTGGCTATTCTGTCTGAAATGCGGGACTTTGCACTTCTCCTTTTAAACTTTATTATGTTTCTGTTGGTCCAGACCCTAAGTTTCTCAGTGTTTTTCTTTCCAGCGGGTGACTTAACCTTCCATTCCCAATTTAGTCTCGTGTAGATTTGCTGAGGGTCCATTCTATCCATCCCAATCATTGATGAAAATAACTGAGTAAGAAAGGCTGCAGTATTGATTGGTTGTCATCTGGAAGCTGAGCCATTAATTACTATGCTCTGAGTCCAAACGCCTGCTCATTTTTCAATCCATCTACCAACGCATTCATCCAACACATTCATCTCATTTTATAAATAAAAATACAGTTGAAAAGGATGTTAAAAGTATTGCTAAAGTTGAGTTATATTACATTACAGGCTCCCTCTGGACCATGTAACCAATCATTCCACATAGAAGGCAATCAGATTAGTCAATCATGATGCTCATGTTGACTGTTCAGGTGTAACAAGTGCATGTGCCTAACTCAACATGTGCAACCCTTCCTCATAACAATTATCAAAATTCAAAGGCACATATATATTATACTTGATAATTTAGCAAAAAAATATTGAGCCTTATCAGAAATAAGATCAGTATTTAAAAAAATGAGAGCTCTTGAAATGACCATATGCACATTAACGTAAAGAAGAGCACACAAAGCTGTGAGCAGATTTGGAAGAAATTTGTTTCTATTATTGTTAGCATATAAGACTATGTCCTCATGTATCTTCTGCAGGAGATGCACCTTTTAATTGTAGTTTTTAGCCAAGAGGTTAATTGAGCAACTGCATTTGGCAGAATGGAACTTTTCTACAAGCAAAGAAGCTCTAATGCCTATTGACTCTCCAGTCACTTCAACAAACTATGATCTCTAAAGACATATAACTTGACTTTGAACCTTCAACTTCACTCCAAGATGACTGAAAAGAACCTTATCCTTCTACAGAGGTGTGAGTGTGTAGAGTATTACCTGCTTAATCTCCATATTGACCACTTGTTTAGATAGGCATCAAGAAACACCTGTATATGTCAGTGTTGGTGGGTAATTATTGTTAATGTCTTGTTGAAAACAAACTGCATAAAAGGAAGACTTAAATGAATACCTTGAAATAATAATGACACTGCTGAGAATAACTGAATACATGAAAAAAAAACATTTTGGAAAAAAAGAGCTATAGAAGTTTTCAATATTTCATAGTTTTGTTTTAATTCATTCTTTCACATCTCTCTCTTTAGTGTTTTTATATTCTATTTTTTTCTTCTGTATTAGTTTTTAGTCTCAATGGAAAGAATTTTGGTTAATTTTAACATCTTTACCATGAACTGGACAATAAAAAGTTTTACCTTTCTTATATCTGAAATGGCTTGCTAACATCTTTCTCCTCTAATATGAAAACATGGTCACTAAAGACTCTTATGAGGTGTATAAGTTTAACTACTCCAAAGTTTTAGAAATATTGGAATCATTAGTGCTGACCACCACTGATAGAAGTAAGATATATAATGCAGTCTCCTTTCTTACAGAAAACAGAAAGATGCCTACAGTGGCACGACATCCTGAATGTACTGTCAATGGGTAATGCAAAAATTAAAGCAGTTTTCTAATCTTCAGTGATGTGATGGAAATTTAACATCAGCAGCTAAAGCTACAGAATAAACAACTGCAAATGAAAAAAGAGTTTTGGCTACATTTTATTGGTTTTGTTTCAAAGTTACTCTCTCTTTATACACATCTCTCTGTCCTAAAATGAGTTTAAGATGCCTATATTTCATGCTGGTCCCTATAAATTGGAAAAATATCAAGGACTGAACTGCTATTATATCACTAAATGAGGCACATGACTTTCATGCACATGACAGTGAATAAAATAGGTGACAAAACTACGCCTCGAAGAGAAGTATAAAATACATTGTGTGTTTGTTAATCTTGGTATTCTGGGATTCCTCTAAAAAAAATTAAATCTGAAATAATTTGGCTTAGCTTTTTTTCCCATCAGAACCTAAAAATACAATTCACCACAACATAACAACCCATGGATGACACTGATTTTTTTTTTTTCTAACAGCTCTAAAATATGAAAAACTTAGAGATGATCAGTCTTCCATGCAATTCCCACTGCATGCCTGACCCAATCAAATTGAAAGACTGACTGAAAAGTTATGAGGTATTTGTGAAAGTATCGTTTCTCAATACACTTTCATAAGGGAGATACTGTACAAGACCAGACAATGGTAAGTAAAATTACTAATGTCAGGAAATATTGATATTTTTAAAAGTAATGACTGTCATCAGCTTCCAGTTTTGCAGTGAGGCTGTTTTTTTGATGCAGTGAATGTCTTCTTTTAATCTCTCTTCATCTCCTTACTGGCTATTTTCTACTATCTCAAAAACAGAGTACAACTTTAATCTCTGACCGGTGTAGTTAACTACTTCAGTTAGCATAACTAAGTTCTTCCCTGAGTCTTCTCAGGACAGAGAATGAGAACAAGATGAGGAGTTTACAGAAAACAGAACAAAATTAGGTGTTTACAAAATCATATAGGTATACCTCCTTACAAATCCAGCCAACTTCAGGAGGAAACACTGGTCCTCTTAAGGCAAAGAAAAAATCACTTCTGTAACAGAGCTTGGTTTTCTTGAGCATGTAATTAATCCTTTCATGCCTTTCTTCCTTACCAATAAATTCCTGATAAGATTCCATAGATGAGAGGGCTCTTGCATAACAGTAACCATGAATACCTGAAAAGCACTCAGATAAAATAAGAAATTTATAGTCTGCTTTTTTTAAAATTTAGTATACAGTATATCAGTTCTGAGTCCTCACATTAAGATTTCCGTAATGGTAGAATTTCACAAAAGTTCACATCAATATGGAATCTTCTATTCCTTTTCTAGTAACATCTACAGAACTTGAAAGATTAACTGTGATTGTTTGTTAGAAAACTTATTGAAGACAAAGAGATGAAGACAGGAATTCCTGCTTTATTTGAAATCACCAAAAGTCTCAGAGAAACCCTGAATTTAGTTTTTTATTGTGTATTTCACAATATAATTTAATTGGCTCAGAAAAAATGCATTCTCCAAAACACCTTGCCAGTTTAAATCTGACGCTATAGCTATAGCAAAGGCAGAACTGAAGGGACTGGGAGTTGAATACTTATACGCTGCTGTTAAATGAAGCAGTTGTGCTTGAGAAGCCTCTGCCTGAATGTAATTCATTTTACAACATCATCTGGGGACAAAGTATAGTTTAAGATGCAAACTGAAATGGCATCTTCTGGCAATGCAGAAATATTCTTCAACTGACTTGAAGAAAGAAATGAAGCTGAAAACTGGACAAGTATAAACAATTGATTTTCTGGATTTGGTAGGAGCAATCTTACAAATGTTTCTTAGGCTGAAAGTCATTCTGTATATGGGAATGCAGCAAGCATGTCATTGAACTGCTTAAGGACACAATGCCAGCAATGTAATTCAAATAAACTTTTCCTAAGAAAGGATCATGGATTCAAAAGATGAGCTGTAAATCCAGGTGTGCTTTCCAAAATCTATACATTCTTGAATGTACAGATATGCAGATTGAAACAAATATCAGAGAAAAAGAAAACAGTTCAAATAAATGAGACATGAATCCTGGTTCAGCCTCTACTGTTCATGAACACTTTTTATTTTCTACATTTTGCTGCTAATATAGGAGTGAATCCCAACATGCTAACCAGCTTAACTAACGTGAGTTGAAATTGAACCTAGTTTACATATTGGTTTCAATATTTGTAACTAGACCTGTCCACAAAATGGATCCTGATCCATTAGTGATTAACTCTAAACTTCAGAAAAAACTCAGTTAATAAGCCAAGAAAAGATGTGAAATTAATCAGTAAGTTATCAATATCAATATTAATAGCACAAAACCTGAGGATAAATGAGCAGAAGTCAAAAGAATAAGGCAGAAATGTGAGGACTTTTGTCCTTTTGTATAAAAGTAAAAATATTTTTTTTTGTAGCAAGCAAGGGCAAAGTCCACAAACACAGAAAAAGCCTACAATGAAACTGACTAAATAAATAAATATGTCAGTAAATAAAACCTTTAAAAGTTCAGTTCTACTTCATCCAGGGATTTTGATCTTTGCTTTTGATGAACTTTTCACTGACTGTTTTTCCTCATTTTTATGAGCAAACACAAGGGGAGTTGTGAATGTGAATATAAAGGTGAGCACTAAGGGCAACCAAAGCATTTGGTGTAGAAAAGATGTGATGAAAAGCAAGGTCACCTGGGGTGCAAAATAAGTACTAATAAAACAAGAGGTGGAAGAGAAGGCTAGAAAAACAACCGGCACTTGCAAACTCAAAGACAGATACGTAAACACAGAGTTTCGGGGGAAGGTAAAAGATACACCACAAATTTAGAAGGTAAAAGATACACCTAAGGAAAACTGACATTTAGGGTGAGAGGGTGTGGAAAAGTTGGACAAAGAAGGGATACAAAGTGGATAGAAAGTGACAGTAGAAAAGATACTCGAGTGGGAATATAATACACTGAAGCCGTTCAGTCTGTGTAAAGCACTATTTTCTTTAACCTAAAGTTTTCTTCCTTCCTCCCTCTATTCTAAATTAATCTCTTCTTTACATCCATGCTTGACAGACAAGCTCCTTCCCTACTGTTATTTTACAATCTGCTTCTCTTTCTAAATGTATGGCTTCAAACTGCTTCCAACAGAAGTTTGCTTTTCTCTAAATTTTATAATCCAAATTATACTTTTACCTTGAAGAGAGAAATCATGTGTCAAGTAGACAGAGTTCTCCAAGTGGAATTAGGTACTTGTATGTAGCTTATTCACCTGATTCATCTCCTGTAGCCAGGAACTTAAGGAAAGGGACCCTTTGCATCATATTCTGTCATATTACCAGGTTGTCCTAACAGGAGGGAGTTGGAAGGATACAGGCTTCTTCATCTACCTATTAAATCTGTGCCATCAAAACTGTAAATTCCAACACTATGCGTGTATAAAAGAATCATCTTTGGAAATGCAAAATCTACATTTAGAAAGACCTTGAGTTTATGTTTAAATGCTTTTCAATAATTTTGTCTTCTCATCTTAAGAAATTTTCCTCCCCCAAAGTATGCGACTAATTTATGCCTTTAAATAATTTATTTTAGTTATAGTCAAGCTTTTCCTATTAAAGCTATTTCAGAGACTGGTTCTTTTAGGCATTTAAAATTGCATCAAGTTAATACTTCACATATAGGTCATCAGTATTTATGAATATACCGGGTGTTTCAAAAAGATGGACCCAATCTGAAATTGAAAATATAATTAAATTGGGTCCATCTTTTTGAAACATCCTGTACTATTATTTCATTAGCATCTAAAATAAGTTTTTGTTTATAGAGTACAAAAAACCTGAAACACTGCTGCTCGTTTATTTTCTTTATAGTCTTAGGAATTACAAAACACGTGCTATTTATAAAATTCCTTTTTCAGAATTCAATGTTCACACCTTTCAGTATTTTTAAATACGATTCTTTCAAAAACATGGTTAGCTGCACCACTTAAACATGACTTTGGCAGCAGTGTTGGTGTCATAAATATTATATGCTTGGACTTCAAGGAGGTCAATGAGATGACTGCAGAGCTCACTCTACAATAGCCTTCACCAGCTAATCCATAATGCAGTGCTGTCAAATTATGAACGTGCACCTGCAGTTTTCCAAGGAAGAGAATTCAAAATTAGAAACTCCATCTGGACCATTCTTTTTTTAAAAACAAACAAACAAACAAAAAAAAAAAACACAAAAAAAAAAGTGCCTTCCTAATAATGTAAATAACAATTGCATTCACAATTAAAGATCCTTTTGGTAAGTATTAGATGTTATAGAATGCAACATCTTAGCCACTGAATATACTTTATAAAGTATATATATATTTATCTAAAAATACTTATTAAGGAGTGTCAGCTAGATCTTTGGAAGTTGTATGAACTATTACTGTTACTTGAACTAGCAGTGCCAGTTCAACAGATTTGTAGTAAAAAAACTGCAACCAGAGAAAAACACATAGACCACAAAAAGACAAAGGGTTATGGAAGAGAAAATTAACACCACCAGAAAGTTTTACTTAATAGCTTATGAAAACATTTTGAATATTTGAAAGTATTATATTCAAATTTCAACTTCCCCTAAACATAGGTGATGCTGTCTTACTTTAAATACATTATTATTAAATGGCTGCAACCATCTTCTTCCCATGTCCAATGCTATAGATACAACTCAAAAATAATTCAGTCAAATTATTTGATAATTTCAGCCAAAGAATCACAGAATCACA
>VZRW01012103.1:3574-25112 GCA_013398125.1 Aegotheles bennettii
CACCCCCCCCCCCCCGCCCTGTCCCGCCTCACCTGTGCGCCGTGCGGCCCGGGCAAAGCGGGTAACCCCTTTCCCACCTCCTTCCTCTCTGCCAGGCAACTACAAGAACCACAAGCTGACCCACAGCGGCGAGAAGCAGTACAAGTGCACCATTTGCAACAAAGCCTTCCACCAGATCTATAACTTGACTTTCCACATGCACACCCACAACGACAAGAAGCCCTTCACGTGCGTCACTTGCGGGAAAGGATTTTGCAGAAACTTTGATTTAAAGAAGCACGTCCGAAAGTTGCACGACAGCGTCTCCAGCGCCCCGCCGCCACCGCCGCGGGACCCCGGGCGCAGCGGGCAGAGCTAAGGGCCCCTACACCGCCCCACTCGGACCTGCTCCACCAGGCCAGCGCTATTTATCCAAACCAGCCTTCGCTTCTCTGTCTTTTTCCCCAGCGAGCTCAGCCGCCGGTAGCAAGCGACCCCGAGCCGCAGTTGTATGTAAGAGGAATCTTATTTAAGGGCCGCCGGAGCGGGCCCGAGGGGCCGGGCCGCCGCCCCCCGCCAGGACAGCGCTCTTTATACGTGTCTGTAAATCTCCATTTTAAATGTACGCTCGAATAAGTGAGGAATATATATATATCTATATATATCTATCATGGGACAATAAACCGGCCCTTCGCAGGTGTCTCATTTCCCACCTCGGCCCCGGTCCGAGCGGGGACGGGGCTGAACGGCGCTATCCCCCGTGTAAACGCGGCTTGCGGGAGCTCCGGGAGCCGGGGAGCCCGGCCCTGCCGCCCTAGGGCCCGCCGCGGACCCCGGAGGAAACGAAACGAGGGCGGGAAGGGAACCGGGCGGCTCCAGAGGGCTGCTGGCCCCCCCCACCCGAGAGAGGGGCAGAGCCGGTGCGGGACCCGCCGGCGGCAGCGCGGAGGCTGCGCGGAGTTTCCCAGCGCCGCTCTCCGGGGTCGGTTCATTACGGCGTGTTTAAGCCGCTCCTCAATGACTATCTTCCCCTGCATGCAGATGAAATGATCTCACGCTTGCTTTCCGAGTAATGACCCAAATTAAGAGAGAAAATACAGACCCTTCAAACCGCATTACATTAATCTAATCACTCCCAGCAGGCCTCAGAAACTCTTTTTGATCAGAATATGGATAATCAAGCACTTGGATTACACTAAATATTCCCTTCTCATCTCTTACCCCCCACCTCCCTCACTTTTAATATGCAAGTGTCTATTCCGGCCACGTCGTTAGGAACAATATTATTCTAGCGGAGAAAGGAGCTTGCTCCGGCCGTGCGTGTGCGTGCTGCTGGGGCCGAGCTCGCCAATGAAGAGGGGAGCGAGCGAGACACCAAAATGCCTGGGGACGGCGTAATGGGGACTTCACCTTTCTCCGCTTAATTGAGTGGTTAAATGGCGGGAGGCGAGGACGAGCACAGCTCGCCGCCGAGCGCAGGAACGGGAGCCGACCCCTCGCTCCGGCTTTCGGGAGTCATTATGCGGCTGCGATGCTCCGCGCTCTCCGGGGAGCGGGCCGGGGGGCTGCGGGGCCAGGGCCGGGGGGCTGCGGGACCCCGCGCTCCTGCTGGAGGGATGGGGGCCATTCCAGAGTTTCTCGGGGTTTGTATTTTTAAGTGTCAGAAGTAGCGTTTTGGTGGTTTGGGTCGGGTGAGGAGCGGGAAAGGATGCCCAGTGATCCTGGCAGCGGGGAAAGATCGTGCCAGAGTTTGTTAGATTTTGAGATGGTTTCAGGTTAAAAGAAAATTAAAAAGAAAAAAAGAAAAAATGCAAGCCCCTTCGCCGTAAGTCACCGCTCTGGGAAGCCCTGGTGGGGGACGAGGGGACGGTCCCCAGAGCGAAGGGGCTGCGGCTCAGCCCCTCGCAGGCGGTCGCAGCCGCACGCCGCCGGCCGAGCCCCTCTCTCCCCGCGACAGACGGGGCGGGACAGCGGGAAGGGACCCCCCTTCTCCGTGAGGACACTGAGCGGGGAGGCCACAGAAGGACGAGGTCCCAGAGGAGGGAAGCAGGGCGCGGAGGCGGTGTCCAGCCCGGGGAGCGGCTGCGGGGCCAGTCCCGCTGCCAGGCCCGGGGGAAGCGGCGCTCCCTCGGCACCTCGGGCTCCGGGAGGAGCTCCGGGCCGCCAGCCGGGAGCTGGGAGAGGCTGCGGGCCCCACGGGCACCGCGCAGGCTGCTTCCCGAGCTCTCCCGATGGGCGAGAGCAGTAGGAAACCTGCTCCCGGGAAGGGAATTCGGGAAGCGCGTTCTTTTCGCGTTTTTATAAAAAGCGACGTTGTTTATAGAGCCGTCTGTGAGAGGGGGAGCGGCATCCCCGGCACGGCTCAGGGACACCCTGAGGCAGCGCCGGCCGTCGCGGGGTGGGTTTGGTCACTTGGCCCCTCCCGGGGGCCTCGGGCGGCTCTTCCCGGGCCGGAGGTCGCTCCGGCTTCCCCCTGGCCTCGGACGCACCGGGAAGGGGCCACCGCAGCGCGCTCGCCACCGGCCGGCCCGGCCCCCCCGGGATCTCACCCGGATCCCGGCACACACAAGCCGCAGATCGCGGGGGAGGGGCGGCTCTGTCAGACACACACACGCCAGAGACTCCAATTATCTTCTCCCTCACAAGATGTTTCTGCTGTCCACGACTGCTCACACTTCGGCACTCTTGCCAGCAAGCCTCAATAATAACACAAAACCCGCACAAAAAAACCCCCTCTCCCGGCGCCGCAGCCGCGCACACAACAGATTGAGCGGTGCCGGTGCCTCGGGGGGAGGGTTAGAGGGGGCTCCGCGCAGAGAGCGACGTGCCAGAGCCACCGGGCTTCCCCCCGGCCCGGCCCCTCCCCGGCACCGGGCGGCACCGGGCGCGTCCCGCCGGGCAGCGGGAAGCGAACAACCCAAAGGCAGCTGCGTTGCCCTTTTCCCTGCACTCCGCTCTCCAAACGTCTGAGCAACCAGTTTGCTGCTAGAAACATGTTAATTGCCAACGGAGCTCATTAAGGCATGCACATGCAAAACACAGCGAGGGAGATTAAATGGACAAAAGCGCAATAATGAACTGTCAACAATCGGACCCATCTACACGACCAGGAGCACTCAAGAATGAGGCATTTAGAGGCAACAAAGGATTGTCTGGGACAGGAAGAAAGGACGACCTAGACTTTTGTTTAGTCAACACAATTGATTACAAATGAGAGATTAACAGGATAGCTTCAGAGTTTTTTTGAAGGAGGCAGAAGAGAAAAGTCCAATTAAGTGCACCGAATGTTAACTACATTGATTTCCACGGCCAGCCCTAGAGAAATTCTCATTAAACCATCCCTGGCGATCCCTTTTGGAAAGTAATTTGTCTCCCTGATGGAGCAGAGAAAGGGAGCCGTGTAAAGAAAAAGAAGCGCTAGTTCTTGGCACAATGAGCTTAGGAGACACACTGGAAAGAGCCAAAGGGGGAGTTAATGAGCATCTGACAAGCCGCTTGGACCCGGGCCTGGAGAGCAGCGATGAAAAGATGGAATTGGCCAACAACTATTCTTTATATCAAACATAAAAAGGCCAATCTGAAACACGGCTGCTCAAAGCTGGTGGGGAAGAAAAGAAAGGCCCCCACTGGGGGGTGGAGTGGAGAGCTCAACTGCCCCGTTGGGACGGGGGAAAAAAACGCACTGGCATGTCCCTGTCCCGGGGCAGCGGAGCTGCCGGGTCCCAGCACCAGCCCCGGCCCGGCCGAGCTGGCCCGGCAGCCCCCCTGCAGCCAGAACCGTGGCCACCCCGGCCCAGAGGCGTTCGCACAGCCTGGCCTCGCCCCTCATCGCCCCCCCGGGGACGGGGACCCCACGCCAGCCGAGCTGGGCGCAGTTTTAAGAAGTTGTCCCGCAGAGGTATCACCGGGCAGCCCAAAGCACGGCAGCCGGGCTCTCCAGGGGGCAGCGCTGCCCCGACCCCCGCCTTCCTCCTCGCCCACCTGCGCCGATCCCTCCCGCTGCCCCCCCGGGACCGGGCACCGCGGAGCGCAGCGCAGGGCAACGCGCCTCCTCTCTCCGCAGGCTCTTAAATCAGATTAGAGCTCGTTAATAACAATTTTGGCTTAAGTCTGTATTGACTTAGGTTTAGGAATGGCTTAGCACTTTCGCTTAAGTCAACACCGCGGCTAAACTGACACATGCCTTCCCCGACCCGCCGGCTCCCCGGGGATGCCCAGGTGCCACCAGCACTTGTTCTTCTCCCGCTTTGAGCCGTTTTTAAGGGCGTATTTGGATTATTTTTAAGCGAGCCAGCCGAGCTTCGAGCGCGCCAGGCTCCCCGCGTGTCGCCCATGAGGGTCCCGGGGCCGGGGCACTGCGGTCCTTTGAGCTCTGGCCCCTCTCACCGCCCAGCCTCCTCCCTAACGCCTCCCTGCCTCTTTCCTCAGGCCCCCTCTGCCCCTTCAGATTCGGACCCCGGACACCCCCCGGAGAGCCGGGGCTGCCCCACCGCCCGCGGCCGGAGGGAGAAGGGGCCGGAGGCAGCTGCCCCCGCAGCACCGCGGGTCCCGGCGCCGCCATCGCCCTCGGGCCGGCACCGACAGTGGTCACGGGCTGCGTTTGACCCCCGGAGCAGCCGCACGCCAACGAGACAGCGAAGGGACGGCGAGGGGACAGGTAGGCCCTGGGGCTGTGCAGGCGGCGGGGACCCGTCCCCCGGGCGGAGCGGGGCCGCGGCGCTGGCGGGGGCGCCTTGGTGACACGGCCACCCCGCGCCCTTCTCCCGAGGGCTCCTGCGGGTGGGCGGCACAGCACGGACAGCTTTGTCCCAAACCATTCGCCTTCCTCTCCCCCTCTTGCTGTCACCTTATCCTGAGCCACCTCCCCCGGGGCAGCCCCGGTGCTACAGGTCCCTGACACCGGGGCTCTGGCAAAGACATACGGAGAGGGGAAAAAGCTCTCACCAGCTCGCCACTACAGTCCTGCTGGGCTCTCTGAGCGACCCTTCCCACCTTTTAACTCCACTCCCAGCCCACGTTAGCCACTAACCCTGCCCAGGCTTCGTGTTTATCTCATTTATCTCTTGCAATTGCTTAATTGGTTGAATCACAGGAAGGTGAGCTCAACACGTGCCCTCAATTAGGAAAAAAACCAACAACCAAACAAACAGGTGGGGAGCATCGGGACTTCTGCGCTCTCTGTTTTGGAGCAGGCGACCTTTCCCTGTCGGGGGGACCGCGGGGACACCCCGTGGCACCAAGAGCTGCGGGGCCGTTCTGTTCCCTCCCGCCCCTCGGCTGCGGGAGCCTTCCAGTGCGGTTCTGAGAGTCCCCGGGGCGCTCTTAAAATCCGTAAAAAAAACTGCTTTAAAGAGCGCATTTAGTCACGGAAAAGCCCTGTTGTCCCCAGCGGGGACGGGGACAAAACGCTGTCAGACATGGAGCGCAGAAAAAGGACCTGGTCCCAAAGTTTGTAAACCCGAAACAACACAAAACTTGATTTTTCCTACAAATATTTGCATCTTGGCGTCTTCTGCCTTTGCAGAACATGCAGCCTAGTGAGCAACTTTAAAAGAGACCTGGCCCGGGGGCAGGAGCGCTTCCAGCCGATGGGGCAGGGACGGGGCACCCCGCCGGCCCCGCAGCTCCGCCGAGACTTTCGGAGCCCCCCCAAGCCTGCGGGTGACACCAACAACCGGGGCACAGCAGTGGCTGGGGGAGGCTCTGCCCCGGTCCCGGCCGGCCGCGCTGCCCCGCCAAGCCCTCGCCCAGACACAACGGGGCTGGGCGCTTTGAGCCGCTTGAAAGATCGAGGCAACAAGGGGCAAATATTTCCCCAAATCAGCGCCGCGGCCTCCCTGCAATGGGTGCGCTTGTCCTTCGCAGGGCACAGGCGTTTAAATCGCACACAAACACGTGAGACCTCCCGCAATCGCCTTCCCAAAGTCCCACGAACTGTCTGAGACTCCTTCCACTGTCTTCCTCGCTGCTGCCAGTTGCCAAGATATTTCACATAAATAGAAGCTTTCTGATTTATGATCAGCCTCTTCCTTCTGATTCATTATGTTAATGAATTGAGATATTACCAACACTGGATTATCGCATCGCTGAATGAATCCAGCAAAAGAAAGCTGATTATAGAGGGAAAAAGCCAAGTGTGCCCGGAAACTTCACAAAAAGAGAGGTCCGAGCAGCAGCGAGGCCGTGGGAGCTGCGGGAGCTCCTTCCGAACACCGCTCCCAGGTGCCGGGAGCTCCGTTCACACACGCGAACCTTTCCCCTGCGGATTTACTGACACGTTTTCCACCCTTACGGTTGTTATTATGAAAGTGTCTAAGGAATTCAACCCGCTGCCCAGAGCTTCCTTGGGAATCCTGGCGCCCTGAATTGAGAGGACACACACACACACAGAGCGTCCTTCTCGTTCATCCCCCAGCGCACCGCTCCTCCGGAGCGACCGGCGGCCGCCCGCCTGTCACCCCCCCTCCGCCTCATTTCACACCGGGGAACGGCTCCTTCTTCCCCCCTCCCCTCGCACAGAGCCGCCCCGAGCGGATCAGATCGCGCTTAAGGGAGCTGCGGGCTCCTGGTTCGCTCAAGCGACCGAGTTCTCCTGCGGGAGCTCGGGCTGAGCGGTCACCGCGCCGGAACGGAGCGGCCGGGAACGCGTACGAACCAACCGGGTAGATAAAGGCAAGCCTGGAAACCAAAACTACCTTCCCCAACACCGCTGTGAGGCAGGTTCTAATTTACTGCGGCTCCAAGCTATGTAATTAGTCAAGGAGCCTGTAATTTACTCAAAGGACGGCAGTTTTTTCCCCTTTTATTAATTTGCAATATATTCGTAAAATAATCTTCCGGCAGCTGGCTCTGCTTGAATCCGTTTCAAAAGCGTGATGTAAACACCGTCTCACACTGTTCCGTTGCCTATTAGGGCTCTCTGGTAAGGTGACACGACCAAGAGCAGGGAGAAAGAACACCACACGTTTATTTTTAAGATCATAAATCACCAGTGATAAAACTTAAGAAGAGCACTTCCCATCCGTGTGCATTAAAAATAAACGAATGCGAAGTAACTCAAAGGAAAAGAGATACAACTGGAAGGCTACATACACAGCGTGTACAATTCAGGGCATTTTCAAGAATGTGTGTAAAAGGAGTAGCAAATTCCCAAATTAAATTACCCTATTTACGGCAGAGACAAAGTGTGTCACTCAGCAGGAGGGTGCACGAGAGAACTGTGTTTTATTTTCCACCTGTTTCCTTTGGAAGGGTTTAAGTATCTCTATCCATAACTTGCTAGTAATCACGTATCTGAAGTAATTTAGCACAGTTATTTTGAAAAAAATAGGGGGAGCGCAAACAATCGATCTGGGATTCATTACATTTGGATTCTTCAGCAGTAAACCTGAGAGATTCTAATCTTCACGCGGCAGATTAATATTTCAGATCAGTGTCAGAAGAAAACTGAGGAAAATAAACACCATACCTAAGCAAAGAATTTACCACTGGCGTACTCATTGTCCCCACCCTTGGCTACAATAGGCACTGATTTGCATCCAACTTGTACGTGCAATATAACACTGAGATCCAAGAGGCAGTGACTACAGGACCAAAGCTTTATTTCAACTGCAGCACATTACATCCGTGGATTATAATCCTTTAGCAAACAGAATATTACAGTAATGAAGACTTTAGCATTGCAAATATGTTAAAACAGCTTGCATTTGGGGTGATATTGAAGGTCAAGTTGTATCTGAACACAACTATTAAAATATTATGAAAATTACCATTATGGAGTAAATAATGTTTTCTTTCAGACGTAACCCCTAGAAGTACATTCCATTTCAAATTTGGTTTTCCTATTTTTCAGTACCAACAAGCTCAAACTGAGCATCTACATCCCTGACCTGTTCTGTGTGAATGAAAAAGACAGGGGTGAAGAACTATAAGCTCAGCCTAAAAATCTAGCTCCCAACTTCTACGAAAACATGACCCTGAATAAATACAATCAAGATGATATCATAGTAAGTGTCAAATACCACACGTCTAAATTATCCTACTATTTCCTACGTACTCTCAAATGAAATTAATAGGCTCAATAAAGATTCTGTGGACTAAGAAATTTCTTATCCTAGGGAAAACTAACATGCCTTCTGCTACTGCCCCCACAGCCAGAATAACTGAGAAAGAAAAAAAGCTCAGGAATGTGATGGCAGAGGTGAGAAGATGGGCGAACAGGCTGTGCTCCTGGGTTAGTACTGCGGTTACTCATCTGTGCATAAGCCTAAGAAAGGATGATTAATTATTTCTTCTTCTAAGATGCTCAAAGATTAACTTACAAACAGGCATAACTTGTGGTTTTCCTTACTGCTCTTCCCTCAGTTGCTTCCCCTCACCCACCAGAGAAGCACAGGAAGCAACAGGCTCTTAGGACCATCACAACCTATGTATATTTTAACACAGAAGGGCAAGCAGAAAGTCAGGAATGCAGAGGCACAGGTTAAGTTCTGGGGGAAAAATATTTACCCAAGATGGGTAGGAAATTACATAAGATATATACATAATGTAATATACATAATTATTTTATATTTTTATATATATAAAAGCTGGGGATGAGGTGGGATATAGCTACATACAATTGATGTGTTTGCAGTAACAGGTGAAGAACACCTATTCTAGATCTCATTTAAAGCAGATATTAAACCATTAAAGCATCAAGCAGTTCGGGGATTTTTATTTATTTTTTTTTCACCACACTTAAGTTGAACTAATATTTGCTTTCTCAAATTTGTATCTGTAGAAAGGTGAGTGGCAAGCTAGCTCTGCCACAGTAAATTAAACCGTGCACTCAACAAATCTAACAGGAAATGCCATATAATGGTGTTCCCCACCACTGCTTGCCCTGAGGTCTGTGCTGAATTAGGACGTGCTCGCTCCTGTACCTGCCTGGCCCTGCTGTGCCCCCCTGCCCCTGCTGCTGTAGTTATTTAGATCTGACCACAGACCAACAAGAAGGCCCTTGTCTCTGAGAGCAGTCACTGATATACATTCCTGCTTTATACGTTTCATTTTATCCTTTTCTGGACATGTTCCTATGTAGTTTTCCATGCACCAGTTGTCCTATTGCTCCTAAAGCTACCCTGCAGAAAAAAGTAATTTCCTTCTCTGAAAAGAAGATAATTTCATTTTAATCCTAATCTCTTTGCCCAGTAACAACAAAATACTCAGAAACACAGTATCTGAGCAGTTAACTGCAGCACAAAACCTACACTAACAGTGCCTGCAGGTGCCTTTCACTGCATGCTACAAAATCCTCACCCAGCCAGCTGCCATGGTCCACACACTTCGCTTTCCCTCCACGAGAAATCAAAAGGGACAAGGAGATAGTGAGCATCTGCATTGTGTCCCAGTATTTAGGCGGAGTCCAAAGAGATAAAGACCCAGATTATTCACACATATGAAGTACTTAGGGGCCCAGATTTTCGATTAAGTGATTTTCCCTTTGGATGCAAAGACAGGGATAGATCCTAGTCTTTGTTAGCAACTAACTGCTCACCCATCCCTTCATTTTGGGCATCATGTGTAATAGCTTTTCCTTTCTTGTCTGCTCAACTGGTTCCAATTATTTGCTTTCTAAATTTGAGCTCTACAATTCTAAGAACTGTACACATTCCTACTAAATCAGATCGAGACCCACATTGTGATCTTACAGAAGAAAATATTACCAAGTTGTCTTTGTGACAGAACACTGAGTAGGTATAAAATTGCAATAGTCTCTATGCCAGGTTTTTTTTTTTAAGGTCTCTGCTTGTAAGATGAAAGCCTAATTTGATATTTTTGTAGTTATATAACAGTTCTAATATTTTGTGACATTTTGTATTGTGACACTATAGATGAAATTGTCATCGGACTGACACCCTTTACTGTTTATTCCTTAATTACAACTGTTAACAACACTGCAGAGAAGCGTGCTAATCTGCCATCACATATTATGAAAACAACGTTATTGTTACAAACACCAACACCCACTCAACAGGATACTTCTAAGATGGCAGTTTCTGTAAAAACTTATCAGTTTAACGGACACTTCAATAGAAAAAGTTTTAAATGAACTCTTAATATTCCCGTGGAAAACATATAACAATTTTATATCACAGCTGAAGTTTTGATTTTATTGTGTCAGGGATTCTTCAGTTAATTTAAATTCAGACAAAACTGAGTGCCTAATTTCACAGAGAACAGCGTCTGCTTCCTTAAAGACTACCCAGACTTCCTATAGTTTTCAGGTAGAAGCTAGTACTCTAGTTCTGACTGGACCATAAACTCCCCACCAACAGCTAATCAGTGAATAACTTACCTATTTTTAATTAGCTAAATGGACACAAGCTTTTTAGTGCACAGATTCAAAGCAGTCAGGATATTTACGAGAAATGTTGCTAAAAAATAACTGTTTCAATGAAAGTAATTAAAATGTCCCTACCAGTAATAGATAAATTGATCTCTCTCTCTACACAGCATGGAGATGTGTAGATCAGTTCACCAGTAGCCTAGGAAAATTCGTAATCATTACATTTTCATATCTTCAAACACTGACAGAGGTAAAATTTTTTCCTCTTACTTTCAGGTCAGAGGTGGAATTATGTTGTTGCATATGAGATTAAATTTTAACAATATATTTACTCTTACTTAAAAAAAAAATATTTTTTTTTTCCTAGACTTTCTTTACTTAAAAAGGATGAAATTTCTGCAGGCCAAGTCACACACCTGGAAGGATTTTCCACTGAACTGGTACTTTAAAAAGCACTGCACTAGAGCAGTGAAATTTCCATACCGAGTTAGCCCACTGATACTGCATCTCTGGAGGAGGAAGCTGAGGAGCTGTTCAATGGCTGAAAATGAATATATTATTTCCTCAACTTCTACATATGCTGGGCTCTTGGGCACCCATTGCCAGCCACCTTTCAGTTTGCTTCTTTCAAACTTTTCATGCCTAAGCAGAAGTTCTCACTTGTAGATTATGCCAACATAAAGAAAACAGCATTGAAAGCAACCTAGAAGTAGCAAAAACCCCTAGAGTTTTGTTTAGGTTTTTTTGTCTTCACTCACGAGTAGGACAAGAAACACAGAGCGGGCAGCAGGAGATTGGGAAAAGCAGCAGTGGTTACTGGAGTGAGGTGTAGGAGCAATGAAAGTGGCAACGACAGAAATCAGGGAGAGCAAAATGCAGAAATTCAAGGTGTTCCTTCTACAACTGCTCTTAAGGAGGCTTTTACACAGATTTCTGATGCTAGACCAAGGCTACTCTGTCTGATGCAAACAGCCTGCCTTTCTCTGCCTTTTCTTGCCTAGTGGCAAGTTTCTCCTTTCTCCCCCCCCCATCCACTTTACTTGCTTAAGCACAAACAACTGGAGTGAAGGAAGATAATGCATGAATCTGTCTTTACTTATTGCACTCATATGTAGAAGCAGAGTGTTAAAAATAACCTAAAACTATTCTCAAACTGAAAAAGCAATGGCCTTGGTGGGTTTCTATACACCAGGGTTTATCACTTCTGATCCTAAAAGCCCCTTTGAGGATTATTTCTCTACTACAGAGTAAAAATAAAGAATTGTACACAATGTGACAATGGAAGCAAATTATCCAATGTAGTTAATTTTCATCTAAATTATTTACATTACAACTTAATGCCATGATGTTCTGTTGCCTGATATGGGTGACCTTGTCTGCTTAAACCATAAATTACAAAACAAAATGAAACCAGAGTGTTTATTTTTGTGAATCCTCTCCTGGGTAGCTTATGTCCTGTTTTGTAGTTTTCTTTCCTTAAAACCAATAGGAACTTCTGCTCTTCCCAAAAGAAACTGTTCCCACTTGGGAAGAGATTCTTTTATTGATGCCCAATAGAGAGTCTGAGAAAGATATAAGAAAAAATAAACTTAATTTAAAAATCTGTGTTAGCCTGTTTAAAAACAATATAGATATGCAATGCATTATTAAATCTTACCTTATGATTGAAACAATTCAGAAAAGAACACTGTACTTGCACATGAAATTTTAAATTTCTTGTATGATACAAAGTACCAGCCTGGAAAGAGTTCGTTCTGCAGCATGAACTGTGAAGTGACTCAATGTGCCCTCTTGTGGTAAGCAACAGATTAGTTTAGACCCTCTCAGCACCTTTAATAAAATATTTTCCGTGATAATAAACTCTTCCAAGAGCAGATTTATTTTTAAGTATGCACGTGAGTGCAATTTAATTTTGAAATGTTATAAACAAAAAGTGTGATGTAAATTGGTTATCCTAGAAAAGCTTGCAGTAATGTAGTTCAAAATATTTTGAGTAAAATTTTAGACATGATCAATCACTGACAAAGTAATCAGCTCCAGGTTTGAATCCCAAATAGAAAAAAAAAAAAGCAGCAGTATACTTATCCTGTGGTCTAGGAAAACCACCGTGGATCATCTAACCTTTTCTCTGCATTACCCCGTGCCTCTGAGTAATAAAATTAGCTTCTGTTTTATCCATTCATCACTTTTGTGCTGGTATCCTAAGGATAACTTCGCTGTTCATAGGATTCTGAAGAGAATTTCAAGTGCAATGTGTCATTTTTTACACTGTCATCCAAGACCTGTATTAAGCCAAGACTTTAACCCACCCACCAATGTAAGTGTGAGTATTTTTAGACATTGCTGTCCATCAGAAAACAGTAATTTTGTAGGAGAAACCATTTACAGTACACATCTATTAAGCCTTTTTTTTCTTTACTTGCTTAAGTATACAACGTAAAAGAAGCATACCACAAAACTGAACATCTCCCTGCAGAGTATTAGATTCCTGGCTAATCATTTTGATCCTTACATGTAACTCAGATATAACTATGGCTCTTGCAGATTTACAAAAATATTTTCTTCAACAGATTTACCCAAAGAATCTTTTTTGACAAGCATATGTGCTGTCACACAAAACTACTCCGACTTAGCAAGCTGGGGATCCATTATAGCCATAACTTTCAAAGTATATTAATACAGACACATATATGGCTGAGTGAAATATGCTCAGAAGTGTTTTGGAACAAAGCACACACAAGAATTTTGTACCATGAAAGAAAGTTTTCTTTTCCCACTATTTATAGCACTCTTCTCTAGAAGTATAAAAAAGGCTGAAATAGGATCTTTTCCTTCAAATAGTAACTCTGTTCTCTCTAAAATTCCACCACTGCAGCGTAGACTTCTCTGCAGCCGTAAGCAATTGCTCTGCATTCTCCAGTTTCTGTGGACTTGGGTCCACGTGTCGCAAGCAGCAGAACACCTAACACAGGACAGAGGGAACAGCAGCCCAAAACTGATCCACACGACTCTAGAAGTGCCTTGAAAGTCCTCTAGGAGTCTAAAAGTACTTCTGAACGCCATCAAAATAGGTTCATTAGTAGCTTGTCATCTTTCTTGGTATCATTCAGGATGTATGAGTGTCCAGGAAAAAACGTACCCCTTTGCCTAAAATCACTGAGTGGGCACACTCAGCATGCAGCCTGTCACAGTGATAGCAGTAGGCCATTTGCAATACACAATGACAGACAAAAACTTCTAACAGTCACCAGAACAAGAAGTGATGCCTCTCATTTAAGTAATACCCTGAGTGTTACAATGCTTTCCCAGCCGGTGTGAAGCTACTGTACAATATAGCTCTCTCTACAGGCTCACAGCGCCAAAATCTCTGCTCCTCCCCTCCTCTGACAGTGCCCTGGCACACAAACTCCTGTGGGACACTCTGTGCTACTATGCCTGTGCAAAATAAACCACCATGCAACGAAGAACCCACAAACCACTGGTGCAAGAAATGCAAGTGGGAACTGACTCAGTGGCCTTGTGGTTAAGATGTTTAGTTTGCATCAGGAAGAGCTGTGTTCCAATTCCTGTTCCCAGGACTGTTCCTGTCCTCCTCATTCATTCATCTTAAAACAGTCTTGAGACTAGGGAACTAAACTTGTTATGTTGTTTCAGGATAGTATTAGTTCTCAGAGTAGCTTCCCGTTGAAAATTTTTATCTTTAAATCATGTTTTGCAGGTTGAGAAGTAAAATTCAAGTGTTCCTGCTGTTGCAGTACTTTTCATAAGCTCCCATACAACCATAAAATAACCCTGAGAAGTAAAAATTTCTCTGCTCATGCTGATAAACTGTTGACCCTGAAATGAAAGATGACAAGTTGTGGTAAACCGAAAATGGGATGACCATGTAAACCAAACTAAATAGCTCTGACATAAAGACAGCAATCTTCTGATATTCACAATATTCATGTGTTCATTTTACTTCATTTTTAAATAGAAGTTTGTATAGATCTGAAAGCTGCTAAATATTTCCACCAGAATGCTCCAGAGTCTAGGGACCTTGCCCCAGAATTCAGGTTCAGCTTGCTACACAGTACACAGGCCTTTGGCTATACCAGTCACTGGGTTTTAAAATCAATTATTTTCACTTTAAGAACATGCTTCAGGGGGAAAAAAAGCAAAATATTTGGTAAACAGCAAATAAAAAGACAGAGTTCTAGGACTTACTTCTAACTTAACAGTATCGGGATGTGGAAGCAAATACACTCTTTCTTGCAGCTTTTTTTCTGCTGCTTCTATATCCTAAAACACAGGCAAAGTACATTTTAAAAACAAACACAGGTAATATTAAAAGGAAAATGCACACTCACATGAAGACATTTAATTAAATGAACCCATTACATCTAAACAGCATTCAAATAATAACACTGAAGCTCCAATCTTTCATTTAGTCATTCTGAAATCCAACTTTACTAGTAAGACCAACATCCTACAGTTTCTAAATATGTTTGCTGTACCTTTTTGGTTCAAGAATAAATTTCGTGACCACATAAGACTGTTGTTGTAAAACATCATTATTCCTTCTAGACACTAGGGTATACTACACTTGAATTCTGTTCTCTAAAACTTACAAAAGCTGAGGGGAATGGAATGGTTTTCTCTGTGCTGCATGAAGACTGAAGTATGTATTCTAGCTACTGTAACTGTAAAGTAACTAGGCAAATTATGTGCAAGATCTTTACTCCTCAAGACAAAGATGACTTGCTAATATGCATGCATAACATGTGCACAAAAATGTAGAGCTGCAGCAAGCTGTTCACCAGACAAACTTGGATGACAATGCACCTCACATAGCTTTCTTATAAAAAAAAAATCAGTATTTGGGTTTCTGCTTGTCCAGTGGATGCGTGCTGGATTCACAAAGGCATAAATAAATTTCTAAAAAAAAAAGAAAAAAAGAAACGAACAAAAAAACAACAGCAACAAACAAAACAAAACATCACCCCCAAACTAACCGCCCTCCCCCTTTAAAGTTCTGACCCATTCTTGTGGGCTTAGTTCCATACCCAAATATTGAAGAGATTGAGTGGTGGGCAGATGAAGAGAGACAGAAAGGGACGTGGGAGTGGGGTGTGAAGAAGCCAAAGCTGAACAGAGTGGAGGGGGAAAGAAAGTATAGCAGATGGCAGAGTTGGGAGCAGAGAGCGGGTGTGAAGAGTACAACAGAAAAACTAAATGAGAGAGGAAATTCCCCAAAGGGACTTCCCAAATATTCACCACCACTGCCACTGAAAAGAGTGAGATTCTGGAGGAGCGCATCCACAAGAGAGACCAAACATGATTACTCGTATTGAATAATAGCCAATCTGAATACATAGATAAGTAAACAGTGCTCGACTCGAGTTTAGTTTGAAAAATATGAGTCAAATTCAGTAGAGTATGATTAATAAAAGCAGAAAACAGCCTTATTGTTAGCTGAAGTTCAGCTTGGTGACACAGATACACTCAGTTCATTCAGTTTACAGCGTTCATCTTATTTTATTTAATTCCTTTTACAGCACGACTGTATTCTCTTGTACATAATTACAAACCTAATCCCAGCCCAACTGTTCTCCCTTTTCTACAGCAAAGTGCAAACCCTTGTAGGAAGCTAAAGAATGTCTGAGAAAGAGCAAACCAAGTCTCAGATTTATCCAAATCCTTGGAAGCAGCAAGCGGCTGCCTCTTTTCAGGTGAGAAAAGACTAACAGGGGATAAACATAAAGGAGTATGAGCAAAGATGGAAGCCACTGGAAGTCACAATGTCAAAATAACAGAGGACAACACAATTAATTTAAGCAAGGAATTTCTCTGTTGCCTGTACTTAAAACAAATACACCACAAACAGCACCAAATGAAACTCGTATCAGTATGGCTCAGACCAAGTCTGGAGAAGTCATCACCCTACTGAAAAGGATCAATCAATAATGTTCAGTTCATATTCTTCCATAGGATTTTCCTCCTTTCTGATTCCTTCTTCCTAATTCCTGTAGGTATTTTCACAGGAAGGAAGAATATAAATCAGGATTGTTATTTCTTTATGTGCTCAGCTCAGTCATTGGAATATTTATGGTCATTGGAAAGGAGTGTCTTTCAGGCAAGAAAGGAGACAGCAGTTGTGCATATATGTTTAGTGGAGAAGGTCACTTTGGCATAGCCTAGATATTGGATGTGTCTTTTCGTTGCTCACTCTAGTTTGTATGTTGTGCAGTCTGTTGTCATTCAGAATACTGATTTAATGACAGACAGTGAAAGAAATTTTTGCTGGAAGGTGTAGTATGCTTTAGAAAATAACTGGAACTACTGAAAGATTAGATGGCACTTCTTGTGTGTCTGTGCAACTGGTAAGCTTTAGATGAGAAAAGAAAGCCCCATCATCAATATAAAAATACATACATCAGCAATGTAAACTACTTTGGAAAAAACCCCAGCAAATCTGGTATGTCACAGTACTGAAAAAAGAGAGCATCTTACAACGCTTCCCCTAAAACCACAAGAACTGGAACAAAAACAATTCAAGACCCTTCCCCAGAGGTAAAATGGAATGCATGACACATGCATCACTTTTAAGGGACCAAATTCAGCTGTCACTTATATTGGTATCAGTCTGGCAGAATCCCACTTAAATAATTCTAGAATTACATGCCTGTGAAAGAAAGCAAATTTGGTCTAAGTTAGTCCCAATAGTAACTATTATATAGTATATTCTTTATTTCCTATTTCATGCTACAAGCTGTTGCACAGTAATACATATTTCTAAACACAAGAAATATTACTGACAAACAAATGTCACAAATTAGATTATAAATACAAGTCTAATTTCTGCTTTTATTACGACAACATTATGTAAGTACCAAATGACACAGATTTCCCTAATCTGCAGTCTGCCCATAAAGACATCAAGGAAAATACTCTGATAATTGTGTTAAAATGCTGAACAAGTGCTTGTAATGTTAACATTTCAATTAAGAAATTGTTTAGCTCCTTGCTTCCTACTGATTAGAAAATAAATTGATTTTGAAACGCTTTCCTGTGCATAAATACCAACTAGCAGAGAGAAAGGAAAATGTCTTTTGCTATGATCACACACTGAAAACAACTGATTTTGCTTACACGCAGAAAAACAGAAATGCAAATAAAAAAATAACACTTCATCATGTCCATGTATTTTTGAGTAGGCCAAATCAACAACTCTCCACATGGTAACTGTGAAATGTACAGTGCCTGGTATCAGGAACAATATTCTGAAGCTGGCACATTAATCAGTCTTGTTTTCAGGCTTCTCATATATTATTCTGCATAGATTTTTTTTTCTCCTGTTTTCTTCTGTTATCAGAAAGCATCTGCAGGAGTGCATGCCTGTTAAAACTAGTATAAAATTAATAGATTTAAACTGATTTATGCTACTTTATCCTGCAACAGAATTTGTTTTGATACATATGTTTTTGCTTTTTTTCCATACAAACACCAACATTTTTGACACTTGAAAGGAACAATTTTGAGGATGTGACAGAAGATGGCAAATATCTGTTTAACTGCAAAAATATTTACACTCTGTATATGTCTGAGCTATTGTTAACATTTCCAATACAACAAGCTTTCAGCATGCAGAAACATACCCTGAATTTTTTACGTTCACCTGTATATGTAGGCTAAGAATGCATTTATAAAATAGAAATAAATTATAAAAAAAACCTATATGTATGAAATAAAAATCTATTATAACGTGTATAGAAAATGGGAGTCAGAATGGCTGAAATTACTAAATCAATGGAGCACGAACTATGGACAGAATAAATAAACCATCCACTTTTCCCCAGCCTCCCATTGAAGCACCTGTACTTATCTATATCCACTACAAAGGGATTTGATTGCCCCAGCCCAGAATGCACCAGTCCGAGTAGAAAAATCTCCCTTGTCACGGAACAGTTCAGAAGATGTCCCTGATGAGCTGTTCTGCCTTGGCTGCCACTCCCTAAACAGAACTTCCATTTATATACAAAAAGAGCCTGCAATAGAATTATACCCACCCCAAATTTGAACATTTTAAATCTTAATCAGGCTCTTCATGAAGAAACAAAAAATTTTCGGTGACACAAATTAATCTTGTAATTTTCTAGAGTAAAACTTACTGTTTTAATAAACACAATACATGCAATATGGACCTCTAATAAGTAAGAGTTTAAAGAAAATGCACCAGAGGTGTGGTTGTCTGCTGTTTCCTGGACAACAGACAAACATTTTTCAGAAGCAAGCTCACATCAATGGTCAAGTGTAATCTCTTCAAACCCAGATGCCTAAGGTAGGGTTCCAGGTAAGGTTTCAGCATTCCAATTCCTGTCATCAAACCTAGAACTTTTAAATTGCCCATTTTCAAACATTTGCTGAATTTACCTAGGAAACTCAAATCTTACCTAAACATGACAGCATGTATGTAGAACAGCTACTGACACCACTAACAGCATCACAACTAGGAAGAGCCAGAAACACCAAGCACTGCTTTTACAGACTCGCAAGATTCTTGAAGACACTCTACACCTCTTTAAAGAAAAACATCAACCTAAGAACCTCTTCCACAACTTCACACAACCACAGTGGGAGAATGGTTCCTATCCTGGACTAAAAGCATTATGGATTGGTCAGCCCCGATTTCCAAACATACCCCCGTATATTGAATCAAAGCGTAAAGGTGCTGTGAGTCTTTGCAGACTCTAAAGTTCTCTTAGGCAGACATGTAATAGCTTGTGCTGCATCTCTACGTGGACTTAAAAAGAGAAAAAAAGAAAAAAGAAAAAAAAGACAGTAGCCGTTGCCACCACGAGGCTCAAATAAGAAGGGCATGGGAAATAGGTAGTGGTGCCACTAGATAATAAAGATCTGTCATTTAATACTTTTGGTCGAGTTCCAGAAGAGGGAACTGTATATGGAATTCACATGATAACTATAGAGCTAACACTTTTTAAAAATTTTTCTAAGCTACAGAACCGTGACATTTCGGTGCGGTTCCTGGTAGTTGCAGAAACTTACATTTAAAAGTGCTGCATTCCTTTTATGAGCTGCATCAGCTGCTTGAGTTTGCCATGTCTTTTTAGTCTTTTTGTCTCCTAGATAAGTCTCCATCTGCTGTAGCAGCTCTGATCTCTGAGACAGTCTACAAAGGAAAACATTTTGCTAAGTGGGTAGAACATTTTGCTCAGGATCTAGAAAATAACCTTTTTACCTTACCCAGTTTTCTCAAAACTATGGGGCTAATTAAGCCGGCTGCAGGGTGGGTGTGCTGGGGGAGGGAAAAGGTACAGGCAGACACCACCTGCTGTGCTTGTATGAAGCTACAACGTTGCAACCAGCAGTCCTCATATGCTAAGGTGCTTAGAAGCCCTGAATCTCCCAGAACAGGGAAGGCAGGCTGGGTTGGGGTGACTCGATCAGTACTACTCTTGCTCATTGGCAAGTACTAGTTGTTACAAGAAAAGCAGATTTTTCTGAATCATTACTGTATTGGCTTCACCATCTGAGTTTACAGGGCAACAAAGAAGCAATTCTATAATTGAGGCATAGAGCAAGAGAATCCAATTACCTTCCCCAAAGAGGAATTTAACAGTGACAGGAGGTTAACGACAGAGATCTTAAACAAGTACCACCATTGGAAGTCAAAAACCTCATCAACCTGAATACCCTTAATCAAGGATGCTAATTCCAATAGTTCATGAAGGAAGAGTGCCACCTCCTGGAACACCAACCCCCTGTTGAAACAGCACCGTGCTCTGTGCAGAGCCTGGACTCGCTGCCCACAGGATGGCCATGGGCAGGGAAGGAGGTCTGCCAAGCCCACCACACAACAACTACTTACATCTCTTCATGTCTTCTAGCAAGGTGAACCTCCTGAGCCAAATAGGATGACATTTTCAGTTGTTTGCCCCAGTTTTGTCACTCTATTAAAGGGAAACCAAGTGAAATTAAAATCTTCCAGAGATGTACACGAACATACACTTTCCAGCATTAAACAACTCCGTGTTAAGAAGTTTCAAGCATGGTATTTATGTATCAGCTACCTACACAAAACCTGCTTATAAATTTTAATATTCATCACAAGACATTGTTACATTATGCTTTGAATACGTGCACACTACTAATGTTCACAATATGCTTCGGGAAAATCTTTCTGAATTCTAATAATTCATGAGAGAACTGAAACTTGGCTTTCAAGTTCCAGATTTCACATGAAGTTTTCTCAAGTTTCAGATGCTTGAGCTGACATAACTTGCGTATTACTGCTTACATTAGTGACTTCTGGCTTTTGTCACCTTACTCTGAGGACAAAGTTTTACTTGTAAATATAATTTCTAACTGCCACTCACAGACACAGTGCCCTGTTCACAGGAATCTGTGCTTAAGTACAGGCATGAGTACATAACTTAAGCTACTAAACCAGCTTAATTTTTGAATGCTTGAGAAATTGAGTGAAAACTTCCTGATCTCAGCTTTCAGTACTGTAACACAGTACAGGATGGAACACACAGCTCAGATTGATTACACCTTACCCATTTTTTTGAGGTATGAAGGAAATCAGCTGTGCATGCAAATCAGGGTCCTGCAGCACTTTCCAGAGGGCTGGAAGTGTTTTACAGCCCAGTATTTCCCACCTCAGAGGTGACTGCGTTGTTGTTAAGCAAAATTAAAGACGATAAAACAACCAATTTACAATGCTGAAGGGTGGGAGAACTGAAAGAGCTCATGAAGAGCATCAGGCAAGGCCTCTCTGGCAAAGGATTGGAGCAAGTTGTTCACATGGAGACCCTTAACTTGGACAGAGCCCATTTTTTAGAGATTCACGCTTCACCACAGCCTGGAAAATCTCCCCCGCACAGCCGGGCTGTGGCCAGCGCTCCCCTCGGCCTCACCAGGAGCGCAGGCCCCGAGTGCTGCCCTCAGCCTCCGTTCACCGGGCAGCGCCGACAGCGGCAGCGGGGCGAGCTACGGCAGGGGGGGTGCACACACACCCGCCCCGCGGTTCTTCAGGGCAGCCCGGGCTACCGCCAGGAGCAGGGAACGAGCGCCCAGCGGGAGCAGCCCCCGCCCGCAGCGCCACGGGGCGACCGCTTCACACACAGCTCCCCCGGGCGGCTGTCGAGGCCTCGGGGCAGCCGGGCTGGGCCCCGCCGGCAGCCCCGCGCTCTGCCCCCGTCTCGCCAGGAGGCCCCAGGGGCACTC